>CAJUYG010000490.1:33393-124354 GCA_910591675.1 Galerucella calmariensis
AGGGGGTTATCAAATTCCAGTGAAATTTTACATCAGAAAGAAAAGTATCAAATAGAAAAATTATAGATCATAAAAAAATTTATAAAATACGCTTTTTGACAACCTCAAAATGTACGAAAAACATTGATTTTTGTAAGCTTACCTGAATCTTTAACCTTGTTTAAAGCGCCATCTATATTTCCCTCATGCTTTAAGAAGTAAGGTTTAATAATTCTACGATAAAGTATTACAGATCCATTCAAATCTCCAGGAAGCATGAGCCATACCATGAAAATACACTAGAAGGCAATATTATTGTTTAAATTTCAACCACAACTTTCACAAGATGTAATTTCAATATTACCTTAACCAACCAGTACAATGGGAACCATCTTACAATAACTTCAACAAAATATTCTGTTACCGAAAATAAAGAAAAAACTACCCAATACGTTAACCATTTTGTATCATCATCTTTTGTATTAGATTCGATTGCTTTTATCGATACATAAGCAGGATACAGGAAACCAAATGTATTACAAACTAATTGGGCAAAATAGCCAAAAACTAGCCACAAGCCTAGGAGCACAGCAGCACCTGCAAGTAACATTATTGTAAATGAATCGTTACTATTATTATAAGGTTTAGTTTGATAACACACGATTGCGATAAGGAAAGGAAAACTATACGTACGTCGGAAAGAATTAGAAAAATATAAAATACAAGTAGTGTTAACTTCTTAACTTTAATCATTGGCGTACCTAACTTTGAATAATCATAATAAACTATACATATATGCGTTAACAATATAAAATTGTATAACGATTTCAATTAAATATCTAGTTCGTAGTTATAAAAAGTCTTATATAAACTTTATTTAAATATGTTTAACAATAATGAAATGGAAGAGATATGGACATATTTCAGGTGCCACGACACTTAATTAGGTAATGAGCCCGTTCTCAACAAGATTTTACACTGAATTAACGATATATACCTAATTAAATAATTAAAATAATGGAAAACGAAATGTGGTTTTCCATTATGCATATTACTTTTTAGATATGCTTGAAAATAGAAAATCTAAGGTTGCTAATAGTATTAAATGTCTACTACCTGTCTTAATACAAGCACAATTATTATAACGTAAATTGATGATTTACCTAAAGCTAGATAAACTCTATCTACTCCAGTTTTTTGTTCTGCCGCCGCTAAAATAGCAGTCCATGGTTTTGATTTATCCTGCAAAGCTAGATCCAATTGCTTTTTCATCTCGTTAAACTTTTGAGCCATGACGTTTTTTTGAAATGGAAAATTGTGGATAAAGAATGTGTTCGAATTCTTGACAGACCTACAAACTAGTTTCAGTCAAAATCTATAAAAAAACCAGTTTTCCCTAGAGTAAACCCAGTTCGAAGTCTAATGAGTGTTGGGGTGGGGTGAGGATGTAGTAGAGAGGGGACCCGCAGTACAGGTAAATGACAAATGACGCTAAATTGATTATTAAAAGTGGCCTCTTCCTATTTAAGCTTACTAGGTATGTTTTTTGATTTTGTTGCATTAGATATTATGTAATATCAAACAATGTAAAAATTGTTATTAATCAATCTTTGATAGCAAATGTAAATATTTAAGTATTACACCTCGAAATAATTACATAGACTAATTTAAGAAAAATGACAATTATTTGTTGCTACGACCCAAGGCCATATCAATGAGGCCATTGACAAACTATTCATCAATCCGTTACTTGTTGCATACTGCATATTTTTTAATATATTTTACATTTATGTACGCTTAATGGATATATTCATAGAATACTTGAAGTATTTTATGGATATATTTATTTAATAGAATTAAGGAAACAGACTGTGACCAGATATGTTTTGAATAAACTGTCTTACTTATAATGGAAGGTCCAAAAATCATATTGCTTCTTAGTGGAAAAAGAAAGTGTGGGAAGGATTATTTTGGTGAGAAAATAAATTGTTTGTGAGTATTTATGTTTATATGAAATTATATATTATTTATGAAAGCTATTAAGAGTTTACTTTTTCAAGATTGGGACACAAATGTTCCCTTCTTCGTATATCAGAGCCTTTAAAAAGTATTTATGCCAAGAATCATAATTTAGATTTGAAAGAACTCCTGAGTGATGGACCTTATAAGGAAACCCATAGATACAATATGATTGTATGGAGTGAAGCAATAAGAAATAAAGATCCAGGAATCTTTTGTAAAGCAGCTTGTGATTATGGCAAGTAATATTAATTTACCGTATTCCAATGCTGTCATCTATTTCACTCTTACTTTAATTTTAGCTCCTGCTGTTCCAGTATGGATAGTCTGTGACATAAGAAGAAAGACTGATATTCATTGGTTTGTTGAAACTTATGGAAATTTGATTAAAACTGTACGAATTTCAGCTGATGTTGAAGTTAGAAAAAACAGAGGATTTAAATTTACAGCTGGTAAGAGGAATCAATTATGTGAATTCTGAACAAAATACTTAATTATAAGTAAAATTGTTTGTAGGTGTAGATGATGCAGAATCTGAATGTGATCTAGACGATTTTGTTAATTGGGATATTCAAGTAACCAATAACAATTCTGAAGATAGTGAAAATTCTTTAAAGAGTATTATGAATCTCATTGAACAGTATTTTTAATAAAAAGTGAAATTTCATACCTTTTTTTAATTACTAGGGTTGTACAAGTAGGACCAAATATGCTGTATTTTTATTAGTATTACTTTTATTTTAAATAGGTGATTGGAACATTATGTATGAATATTTTATAAGGGTAAATAATACAAACAGAGAGAAAGCAAAACTAGGATATTTTATTTTTGTATTTATAGGTTAACTCTCAGAGTCAGTCAGAGTGAAGTTGACGTGACATGTGACACTACAGATATTCTGTAATAAATTTTTTCTGGTCTTCGCTGCTGTTGAGTATTAAGTTACTATCATAGCTACGTCAACATTTCGATAGATGGCATGCATAATGGATTTAAGTATGTTGTGTTGCCTATCTATCGGCGCAAGCCATGATTTAGTTTCATAGTTTGGTCACTGCAGGCGCTACCGGTCTGAAACTTATCCTTCTGTAGGTAATCAGTGTTCCTATTCATTTGTTCAGTGTTCACATTGGATTTAAATTTCACTGGTGCCGCGTGTTTATTCATAGTGGAAAGTGGAAGTTCGAGTGATAATCGCAAAGTTGATAGTATTTTTTTTTGAAAAATGTCTGCATCACCGATGGCAAGACAAGCTGTTGAAAGCAAAGCTATACCGATTAGGAAAGTTGTTATAAACGATCATTCTGAATTACCAGCTCATTATTCATCCACCCCCGGAGGAACTCTTTTTTCTACTACTCCTGGAGGTAGGTCTAATAATTTTCGAATTAATTAATTAGAATATATTTGGTGTTTCATACAAAAACGCTCTGTTAAGGCTTCCAAGTAAACCAGATTCAACTTACTAAATCTCGAACTATAAAAACAGAAATGCTTTTAGATACCTCGGTTTTAACCCTGGTTTATATCTGGTCTGTGCTTTAACCTCAAAAATGAACCATTTAAAAACTATATTTCGAATACAGGTAGGTTAGTTCTAACCAGTTGCCAGAATTAATTTAGTTACGTTACGTTGACCTACTTCCTATTTTCGATTTCATTTGAGGGATTTATAAACTTTTCAATTGTCTACTAATTTAGATGTGTATACGCACCATTGCGACAGGCCCGCATTCGGCACAATCGCATTATATGGGAAATGTATTTGTATAAATAAAAAATGTTGTTTATGAAAACAGCTTGAATAATAATATGCTGGCCTCTCGAACATCCCATTGAACTTTTTATCTTTCGCAACAATACATTATATTTTTTTATGTCTGTGAATCAATTTAAGATCATTTTTATTGATAAAATTATTGAATAATAAGTTTGTTTTATTATTCTTAAAGACATTGACTGATAAGTTGAGATAAGGGAGGTCCGAGATATATAATGTTCTTTACATGTTTTTCTATAATTAAGTATCTTATTTAAACAATTTTTTTTCAAATATTTTTTATTTTTCAGTAATCTAGAGATTTATATATTTTTTGTTTTTTTAAATCGACAAAGTTAAACAAAAACAGGTGACGAAACCCAAAAACAACATACTGGAACACTCTGTACATGACACACAGCCTCTATTACGTTCTGTTTTATAACCAATACCTACCTTTAAATATGTTTATATTCTAGTTGTTTACATGTACAACGACGTTAATGTTAATAATAATTAATTTTATTCATTAAAAAATAGAAATGAAAGTTTAAATTTATTATGATTATATGAACATTGTAAATTTTATTATAGCTTGTGATATCACTTTACAATATTGTAATATATTGAATATATTTCATCATATTTTTCGATTGTAAGTATACAGTAGAGTTAAAAAAAGGAAGAAACTGACAATGTGACATTTGCTTATATTCAAAGTAAAAATAAAACTAGCCAAAGATATCGGTTTTAAAATAATCATACTATTAGTCATTATATCTTTTTATTTCTTGTATCAATTATCTGGGTGTAAAGTTAAAACGAAATATCTTGGAATGGAGTGTACCTAAGCAATAAAGTGCGTAAATGGTGGCGTGACTGTCCGGCAAGGTCAGCGCGTGCATGCGCTTTTCTGAATTCATCACCGATTATTTCTTATTTCTGCATAGTTTCGGAATACCTACCTTTGAGTTTTGATATGTTTGTATTATATAAAATTGAATTTATTTGTCAACTATTCAACCTCATGGCGATAAAAAACGCGTTTATCACCTTTTTGTAAACATATCACTGATAAAAATGAATTGTGTTTAAAAATATACATAAAAAAAATACTAAAATCAACTGCGCGTTTAAAAAATTGAATTCGATGTGTAGATACGCCTAGTAAACACACAAAATTTATTACAAAAATGTGTTCAACTTATTTATAAAAACGTTTCGCCGATTCGCGGCAAATTCAAGGTTGTAAATTAGAATTCTGCACGTGTAGTATTGCATTGTTTACGACGGAGAGTTCGGTGTGATAATACAGTGTCGTACTCGATAATTTTACAACTACTAATTTATTTATTTTCGTTATTTTTACAGGCACGAAAATAGTTTACGAAAAATCTGTCCTATTAAATTTACGTAATTCGCCGATATCCAAAACGCCACCGCAATTCGAAATTCCTGACAGTATTTTGGGCAATTCTCCTAAAAATTCAAAACCTAAAGCAGCTCACCTTAAGCCAGCTAACGTTAAACCATCCAATAGTCCCAGAAAATCGAATCCTGAAATTAAATACAACGTTTCCGATGACCAATTCGATATGGAACTTTAGTAATACTACAATGGACAATTTAGAAAGAAAGGACATTTTTTAACGAGATTTAAGCGATAATTTTTTAAAACATTAATCAAGCGGGAGTATTATTAGGAGAAGTGGGAACCAAAAAAGGTGTTTCTGTATATATATGGACGGTGTTTTCGATGAAGGAAGTTGTTGAATAAATCCGTCCAATTGATATATTTAACCCTTATAGTTACCCTAAAGGCTTTTATTTTTTATTATTATTAAGACGTTTTTTGCCATCTCAAGTGTTTATAAATAATCAATTTGATGATAATAAAGTACACGATAAACAAATTATAATAAATACTTTTATATTCGACTTAAACATGTTTACTGAAATTAATAAATTATTGTGTTTGCATAACCCAATTTGTGCTTATCGCACACTACCTACAGAATATTTCACCTCATAATTGTCACTGAAAATGTGATTTTTTCTATGCCTTACTTTTGCCTTCGATTTTTTATTCTAGGTCTTAACGAATCGTTTCTAATTTTATAGAAACTTTTTTAAAATAAATACTAAAAAACGGAATATTGTTTTTTTTATCTGTAAATTTCCAAATATCTACCTACCTACCATTAAAATGAAATAACCTTGGTTATAATTAATGAATATTTAATGCTTTCTACAATCTTCGTAAAAATGGAAATTTATAAATATTTATGTAGCCAAATTATATATTTGGTTAAAAATTAATAACAAATCTTTGCGTTGTTTTTACAGTAATAAAGGTTTGTTTCTTCAGAGCTATCCTAATACATAGGTAACCAATGCACAGAAGTAACTAATGTGTGTTGCCTATTTATTCCCTATGAAGAAACAAAGAAAAGAATAGGGGAGCATGAATTCAGGAATGAAATGAAAAATAGTGAATATTTGATGAAGCTAAACACTTTTAAGAATCTTGGGCAATCTAAAGTATTTTTTCGTGAGATACCGTTGATGTGAAGTCGGTTACAGAGCGGTTATACCCCCACCAAAGAAATTTTAAAGGTTGTTATCGTTCATGATCTCTCGCGAAAATCAACCGGTTAACCGGACAGAATAAACTTCACAACAATAATAAATAAACATAACCTCAATAAAAAGTGATGAGTTACAAAGTTTCTATTGTTTGGAAAATGTTTTCTTTAGTTTAACTATAATTGACGATTTTTTTGATACTAGCCTTCTCGTAGTTATGTCATCACAAGTAACGTTGCATAGTTCAGTTAGGCTACGAGTTTCGGACATGTTTCGGATGATTATTTTTACCCTAGGGTGAATCATATGGATTGATTAAGCAAATATAATGAAACGGTGTTTTTTCAGCTTTTTAGAATGTAAAAACTCTTTTTTGGAATTACTGGCTCCATGGATATTATACATAAAATAATGAATTATCTTTGATATTATACTGAAATTTCAAATTTTTAATTTTCAAATGTCACTCCTGTCAATTAAATTTCTATAACCGCCAGTAACCACACTCCTAGGTGCGGGAACTGAAAGAGATCCCGTTTTATAACTTATTGCGTCACAAATTACGTCATTAACATATATTCCCCTATTACCGTTCTATCGCAAAAATACAGTGGGAACTGAATAACAGCTCCCGTTATATCAACGAGATCTCGCGAAAAAATACCAATAGTAAAGTATTGGGTGTAAAAATGTCTGTCTACAACTAACTTTCTTTTAGTTATTTTACTCTGTGGTGAAAACTTTGACAGACGACTTACCTGCCATCTATCTATTCTCTATGGAAATTGTATAATCAATCAAAATGGTGAATGTAATGAAAGGAGTTTTGGTAAAATGGTAAATTGTAATTTTATGTAATACCGTAAATAAATTAATAACATATTTTTATTACCCTGCTTAGGAAATAATTTATTTTTAGTGACCAGGCTATGAAACAATTTTTATTACATTTGGATGAAACATTAAAATTGGGAAAAAAATTTATAATTCAAGATTTGGATGAAAATCACTTGTTTATTTCTGCAGATATATTGGATACACTACAAGTAAAAATTGATGATTTAATGGACCAAATTAGTTTTCCATTGACAGACAAAAACGCTTAAATAAACAATTTTGAATCATGACTATCTCCAAATCCACCCTCCGCGGATCTAACCGCATCAAGGAAAATGATAAACGGCGTATCGTCGACGAAACTTCCCGCAAACGTCGCCAAAGAAAAATCATGGAACTTCTCGAATCTGACAATTACCATGACGATCCTCATGCTGACTTGGTTATGAGCAAAAAAGTTCCTAAATTTGAAGACAACCTGGAGCACAGGAATACTCGTACAAAGAAAAAAGAAAGAACCACAGATTATTACCAATTCAAATACCGTAAAAACTTCCAACAATTAGTTGATGAAGATCGAGTTGATGCGGATTTGAATAGAAGAGTTTCTTACATGGACATACAGTGCGAGGATACTCCTGTGCCTCCAAGACATTTCTGTGCAGTTTGTGGTTTTCTGGGACAATATTCATGTTTATCTTGTGGTACTAGGTATTGTTGTATCAGGTGCATGGACACTCATATTGATACAAGATGTTTAAAGTGGACTGCTTAAGTGATGTGAATTTTCTTTTTGTTTTTTGTGTATTTGCAAGTAAATTGTTAACGTAATGAAGTAAAATAAAGGTATGAACATGAATTATTTAAATTATATTTTTCACTCTCCTCGATAGTTATGAACCAGAAAAAAAATGCAAACAAATTCTTCGAAATATTTAATATCACATATTAAAATTGTACATCTGTAAGTACCTACTCTTTAGAGCTTACGGATTCATCGATTTTTTTAAAATAGCTCTCGGACATTTTATCTGCTTCATCTAAAACTTGTTCTACGCCTAGTACTTCTGGTATATAAAACTGCATCATATTTTGCACACCATTCTTTAAAGTAACTACAGAGCTTGGACAACTTGAACAAGCCCCTTGCATTTTTAATTTCACTATACCATCTTCGTAACTGACAAAAATAATGTCACCTCCATCTTCTTGTACAGTTGGTCTAATTCTAGTGTCTAAAAGTTCTTTAATCATTTGCACTGTTTCATCGTCATCATCTTTTATTTCTAAAAAAAATCAATAACATCATAGTTATTATAAATAGTTATTAACTTACGCGTGTCCTGGTTGGGTTCAGCTTCATTTAAAACTGGTAAACCACTAGCGAAGAAGTCCATGATTGTAGCAAATATTTCAGGTTTCAATAGTTTCCATTTTACCTCGTCTTCTTCAGATTTAGTTACAGTTATGAAATCTGGACCAAGGAATACACTTTTTACGCCTTCAATTCGAAATAGTACTTTTCCTAATGGTGAACAATAAGCAGCTTGTCCATTTGGAAAATCTATTGTTTGTCCACTCTCCAAAACTTGAGTACCCGGTAAAAATTTAAGGCTGTTGGGATTTGGAGTTTCTTGCGTTTGAATAAACATTTTTAGTGGAGAAGATGTAAATAAAGTTTTTTGGGACCATTGTTTTGAAATACTGTAACAAAAAAGTTTATTTGAGAAATCAACTTGCATGCACAAGTGTGTTTACCTTTTAGGAAACGTTATTAATTTGGAAGTTTCATTTGCACTTTTAAGAAAAATCAACGAATTGCGCCACATTTTTCATAATAGTTTATTTTTTAATTTAAGTGGTTACTTTTTATTGTTTCATGATTTTTAAGAAAATTTAGGGCAGTTTCTCGCGAGAGTTCATTTTAAAACGCAGTTTAACATGATGCTTGCTGTTATGGTCTATCAATAACACTGATTAATTACAAACATCAAAAATAAAAAAGCTTAAATCTTCTTAAATTAATCACTCCCACTTATTTTGGAATTTCAATTTTTCACTTTCATTTCATCATCATAATGTGCAGTCGCAGAAAATTGTTCCTTTTCAATGTGACATACAGTGACGTATCTGACAGATAGAAATGGTGATAGGTGTCAATTTATTATCTAAATATTCTAAATAATGCTAGATGATCATATAAACTAATGTTTATGTTGAATAAAATAAGTATCAAATCGAAAGAAATAATCTTTTTGTACGGTAGCAAATATTATACAAAATGTCTGATGAATTACAAAATTACCAACTGCAGCTCCAGCAAGTGGAAGCTGCTCTATTGAGCGATCCAGATAATCAAGAATTGCAGAAGTTGAAGATTGATTTGAAGGAAGTAATAGAGCTTACTCTAGACCTTAAAAACAAAGCTGAAGAAGCTGCTAATCAGCCAGAGTATACGGATCCAGTAGGGATAGCCGAAGAAGATGAAATTACAAAGTCTCTTCTTGCAGTTGAGGAGTTTGTCGCTAGAAATAGAACTAAAAAGATGTGGAGAGTGGGAGATACTTGTATGGCGAAATGGAACGATAATGGACAATATTATGAAGCAACAATAGATGCCATTAATCCGGATGGGCAGGTAAATGTTACTTTTGAAGCTTTTAAAAATAGAGGGGTTACTACTCTATCCGAATTACGTGAATTCACAGGTCAGAAACGGGTCCTTTCGGAATCGGAAAAAATGAAAAAAGCTAAACTGCACAATAAAGAGTATCTGAAGAGAAAAAAGCAGAAAAAGCAAATGAGGTTTAAAGAATTGGAAGAAGAACGAGAATCGGAGAAGAAGAAATGGTTAGCTTTTGCAAATAAAGCAGTTAAAAATAAAAAGACAGGATTGAAAACAAAAAGTATATTCGCTTCTCCAGATTCCGTAAACGGTAGGGTAGGAATAGGAACTTGTGGAATAAGTGGAAAACCAATGACTGAATTTACCACAGCTGAAAAATGGAGAAAAGGCTCGTAAATTGATTACTGAATTTTCATTGTGATTTTAAAAACTTTTGTGAAACTGAAATTATATAATTTGGTTACAAGACTTGCATCTTACAATTCTTATATAATTTTTTAACCAAAATGTCTAGAAATACCAGAGCTATCAACATTATGTCCCTGTAGTGTGTACAAAATCTTGATATATGTATATTTACGTGAGGATATCGGATTTTTTTGTTGAAATTTTTGGTACACATTATTTTGGAAATAAAAAATTCATTATATTTGTTTGTATTTTCATTTGCCAAAATAAGTTATTTTGCAGCTTCAAAATAGGTGGATATAGTTCATTTACGATAAGTTAAGTATGCAATAACAAAACATGACAGATGTTTTACATCGTTGCCACGTTGTAATTTTTTTCCAGTAGTTGGCATAAAATTAAAATTAATAAGTTGTTTATTGCATAAGATTACATTCAACTCAAAAATAAGATCAATGATTATAAAACTTTGATGAATAAATACATAAATTTCATGATGTCCAGTAAATAACAAACTATAAAATGCGAATGAAATGAAAACGACAAACCAACACAAGAAATTCTGATAAAATTGTCTGGCAACCCCGAACACGGCAGCCAACTTTTGGACCGTAACTTCCCCCTTTATATGATTAATTATTCCATTTACACTTTGGATATTTAGATTTTGCTCAGTGGCTGCAATTGTTACTACAAAAATGTCAAAATTGTAAACTTATCGTGAATGAACTATATTAGGCACAGAACATACCCAAGGGTATTAGATATAAAAGAATAAGCGTTTTGATAGTATGCAATCAGTAATACAGACGGCTAAAAAATTATACTGAATGGTATGCAACCAGTAATACAAAAATTTGTGAGTACGCTCATATACAAATTAATTTAATCGTTAAAAATGTATATTCAGGTAAATTACAAATACATTGTTGAAAACAAAATAATACATAATCATTATTTTACAAAATGCGCAAATAACAAGGAAGTTGTTAGGATTTGCACGCAACCTTCAGGCAATTTCAGGAGTACAGTGGCCCACTCAAAATAATGAAACTTATGTACAGCAAAACAGTCGACTCGTTTACATGACCACTTGGCACGAAGAAATGCCGGCTGAACCGAACGTTGAAAAGTGGAGTTTTTGATAAGCTGTCTGCTGTCTGCGTTTTGATACCACTTTTATAATTTTATTTTCCTCCTGGCAGGCGTGTAAGGACGAGGAGTATTTTGAAGTGCAAGTGATTACTTGGTCGTTATTTTCAATCGTCGTTAATATTATATGTGAGTACCTACCTACTATTTCGTATTTAAAATCTGATACATTTCAATGCCTATTACGATTTAAAATTTCCCATTCATTTATTATTAACATGGGTAAATATAAAATATAAAAAATAAATGAATCTATACGTAGTCACTGGAAACGTTGTATTTTGTAATAATAGTCTGATAATAGTTAGGATGAAGTCAGGTGTTGCCGAACTAAGTTTAAATATAAAGGAAATGAAAGTACCGGCAACCATTATACTAAATGGAGGTCACATTATAGGTACTTTAGTGGTATCGAACTATCGAGTTAATTGAAAGTTCGTGATAATATATCATTGCCAATATTTATTTTTTGTACTTACTAGTTTTTAGTATATTTAAAATAATTAAGTATGGTACACATTGACCAATAAAGGAGTATTTTCACCTAAATAGGTTAACTATATAACTTATAATTAATAAATTTCGTTTCTTAACGTTTATAGAAATAGGCAATGCTTTTGTTACTTTATAACGAAGAAAAAATTACAAATCAAGCTTGGCTTTGAATGACATGCATTTTTTTCAGTCGGAAGACCTTGAAACAATTTTTTCTTAGATAAATATTAGTGAGTAATACAATAAAGAGATTTTATCAACTTGTTAATAGGTAGTTCGAATTAAACTTTGACCAATAATGCTGGTTATAAGCCCACTTGAGTTTACGAAAAAATTTAAAATATTAGTTATTTTTTAGAAAAAGTATTGTTGGAACAACTAAATGGGAGAATAACCTTTGTATTTTACCATTTTATGCATAATTGAACTAATTTATTCTAATCAACCAGGAAGTTTTTTTTAAAAATCATTGATAGTTTAATTTTTTTACAATTTTGTGGTTTTCTTTTACAAAATGACCTTGCGATGAAAACAATGTCTTATTACTTAACATTATTTACTTAGTAGAACGTGAATATAGGTATATCATTACCATTCCATAATTACATTTATTATGTACCTAGATGCTTTCAGAAACATAAATAATTTATCTGGAAAACCTTGTTTCACGCCATACACGACACGATTCTTATAATTTTGTCACACTTCTATGAAATCGACATGTGAAATTGATCGCATGTTATAAAAATGCCACTAATTATATCAACTTATCCTCTTATCAGATCCAAATAATTATTTTATAACGATAAGCAAATGAAGGCTTTTTTTTTATCAGAAAATAAAGTCAACGTTTTTATTTATTGACTCATTTCAGTTAAAATCTTTTATTCCAGCTTAAACATGCCTGTTCCAAGTTTACAAAAACCCGCTCCTGTCTTCAAAGGAACAGCAGTCGTCAACGGAATGTTTAAAGACATTTCCTTAGAGGATTACAAAGGACAATATGTAGTCCTGTTCTTCTATCCATTGGATTTTACTTTCGTCTGTCCAACTGAAATTATCGCATTTTCTGATCGTTTTGAGGAATTCAAAAAAATTAAAACAGGTAATTCGAATGTTTACAGGAAATTAGAATTATCGAAATGATATTTTTATTTACAAATATATCCTGGTGGTTTAGTTTAATTTCCGAACGTTCAAAGGTTTGGTTTAGTTTGATAACCTTTGGTAGGATATTTTTGAATTCTAGATAGTTGTGAACAACAAGTGTGTTTTTATTATTAGATTGATCTACATTTTTTTAATGACATTAATTTATTGAAATTTTATTAATCCATATCAAGTTGAATGAGAAAATTCACAAAACTTTGTCTGATTGTAACTTTTTTAATACTAAACCCTCCTAGTTTTGACTTTTTCAACCCTCCCTAACTTCCATTAAGATTAAATTCCATCGTTAGGGCCGATTTAACTGACCTACAATGCATTTTATGTATGATGAATATAGTTTGTTCATTTACGATAAGCTACAAGTTAGCAATAACAAAACATATCTTCTGTAAGTTCCTTGTGGCATTACTTATTCTTTTTTTTTCTTATTCTTTTGGGAATCAAACCACAATAATGTTTTTTATTTTTCATTTCGACGTTTCGGTAGCGTTCCAGCTACCGTTGTCAAGATTAACTAGTAATAAAATTAATAAAATAATTTTTGGTCCCTATCTGACACAACGAAAAAATATGACAACTAGACAATCAATAATATTTTGAAGTTTAAGACTACAAAACCTTGTTGTCAAATTTTATTAAGGTCCATTCATAGTAGATCACACCTCTGGTAAAATGTGAAATAAAATATTTTATTTTATGACATTCTAACGATATGATAGTCTACTAGAAATGGAATCCAGTGAAGTGCACGTTCCAGGAACGTTGCCACGTTGTTTATTGCATAAGATTACATTCAACTCAAAAATAAGAGCAGATACAGTTGTCAGAACCAAACATGAGCCCCGGAAAATATGCGAACTAAAATAAGGTCATCGCAAGCAGCCAATCAAGAGCCAATGTTAACGATTGTCCATTAGTAATTGTTAAATATAATCGAAATAATATGACCGAGTGATTTCATCAACATACATCATTTTATTCATTCTGTATCAATGTTGTCAATGCTAAGATGATTATCCGATTTTTAAACAATTTCACTAATTTGGATCCAATAGTTTTTCGAATATTTTGTAGAATGGATATATAAAATGGCTATTGTTTTTGGGGATTTTCCATATTGACTGGGGTCGAAGACTTTATTTAGATAAACAATGTGTCCTTTTGGTAATTTTGACAAATTATGATCATTTAAATAGTAAGTTCGGGTAATTTTCATTTTTGCATCGGCAACACTGGACTATAACCAGTTCATATTTTGTTGCTTTTCATAGAAACTTGACCCTTCTTTTTCATGACATTAATACAGTCATGTAATTTTAAAATATAGACATTTAGGGCAAATGGTAGTTTTAGTTATGGTCCAATACAAATTTTTTTATTAATATTTGGAGTTACATTTTTAGCAAGTTTGACTTTGTTTACATATATCTTAACAGTTGACGTTTATGGTATCGATATTTGGTTATCGATTCAAAATATCGAATTGTTACTACAAAAATACAACTACAGCGACATGAACACGCCCACCAGGGCTCACGTTTGCTTCTGCCAACTGTATAAAATTTTGATGATTATATACATAAATTTCAAGATGTCCAGTAAATAACAAACCAAAGATTACAGAATAAAATTTAAGATGTTTCACTTGTTCGAATTTATCGCGTAAAGCACCGAGGCCACTGGTGACTTGGATGGTACAGTACGTCGCTATGTCCTTACTTGCATTCATAGAGTAATAAATAAGAGAGATGTTAAACGTGTAGTGTTTTGTGGCACAAAGTTACCACTAGCGCCTACCTTGGCTACTAGTACGAACTAGCACTCAAGTCGCGTGCTTTTCGAATTTTCAAGCTTTCAGCATACGCGTAATGTACAATATTAACAATTGAATGATTTTGCACTTCAATATTTGTTTTTTAGTCTTTCAAGTCAAGTCTTCAAAGACTAAGAAATAACATATATTGTTGTGCTAAATCATTCAGCTGCAAATATTGCATTATAATAATATTATAGGGAATTACGGTAGGAGAATAAAAAAACCCTTTGCAAGTGAGAAAATATAATATTATTAATTCAACATCTTTCATACAATAAGATATCCAAAATAACATACAAAAACAGTCAATACTTACCTGAATCGGGATGGAAATTGTACTCTGAAGTTTAGAAAGGAAGTACAAATTTTGTCAATCTAAATGAGTCTGTAAAATTATTTAAAGAAAGTGATCTTCACGCAAATAATTAACATCATTAATTTTTAGTAAGTAAAGTTCACTATTTCAAACCATTCATGACTTCGTTTAATATCTAGATCAGAAAACTAAAAAAAACTTCTAATTTGTATGATTTTTTTGCAGTTATTCAATTGGCAACAATTTGGCATCTTGAAACACACACCAATATTACAGAGCAGGCACACAAATACAGTGTTCAAAATATTAAAGCACTTTTTCACATAAGTAATAGGTACCTACAATAACATCCAAAATTACGTTGATATAAATATATCTAGCAACTACATAAATATTGTTTTGGTTTGGGTCACAAATTTCTGGTAATCCTTCGTTCTTGTCTGCAAAAAAACGATAAGGCTAGGATTAAAAATCTACTTTTTTATCTTACCTATGATAAGTGATGATAAATAATGCTGTGATAATAGTAGGTACCAATGATGAAGATAATTAATTTATTTACAGAAGGGCCAATGAGTAGATTAAATAAAAATAAATTCACAAATGACAACGAGTAACCTCAAATTGAAATACTAAAAATGAAAAGTTTTGTTTTTGTGTAGAGGGAGGCAGTGTTTGTTAGTTTAGTTAGTTGCTGTAAAGCGCCGTGCTCTTCTGGCTGCGTACAATCTTTGTGCCAGTTTCTTCCATATGTTTTAAAACCTCTCTTATTTATTACTCTATGCTTGCATTTAATTTGGCATATTATACGGGACGTCGCCCGTCGAGCGCTGTTATTTTAGAACGGTGTTTATTGGTTGTTCCTGTTTTATATTTATGTTGTATAGATTTTTTAAATTTATTAATTAATTGTTAAAATGAGCAAAAAGTCTTATTAATATTTTTCTCTTTAATAGCAAAGCTTAAACACTAAATATTTTGTAATATTTGCTAATACAAAATTACGGATTTATTTTTATAATAAGGATATTTTAAACAAGTACATTACGCAAGAAAACACCAAAATTCAATTCTATAGCTAACCAGAGGGGAGTTGGTCATTTTCTTTTGAACGAATCTACTAAATTTTCTTTTCATCATCCATGTAATCAATTTCCTTTCAAATATTATGCCAGTCTCTATACCAGAGTTCGTATATATTTTACTCTCAAATGTATATTGAAAGATTTGAAAAACAATAAATTAAATTTAACACATAAACCAAACTTCAAACTTAGTATTTCACAACATTTATAAAAATTTTTAATAAAGGTATCCTGCAGTTGCTTCTCTTTTCACTGTTTTAACCTTGTCAATCCAAAAAATACGCGTTATTTAAAGATCAAAATTTAAGATTTAGTGGCCCTATTATTCTGGTGGCTAATTAGTATATTTAATTGAATTTGTGATAAATATCTGCTAGATTATCAATAAGTATCACAAAATTACTAAGATGCTGGATTGCAGCTGGATAAAAACTGTGAATTGATTCATTTTAAAAATTCAAGTTTATTTTTACTTACGTTTTCAAATGCATATCCCGAACATTTTTCGAAATAATTAACATTTAAAAATAAACCTTTGTGATAAAGAATCCTATTAATTTAAATATATATTTCTCTAATTACCCCTGTATAGCTTAAAATAAAATAAGCTTTTCGAACTTATCTGGTATCTACCGGTCTCGTTATTGACAACAAAAGCGAGAAGTAAACATAATTTATGAGAGCGGCGTCCGTTTGGGACAGCAACTTGAATCAAACCGCCCTGGAGTGAAACATCTTATATTTTTATTCTGTAATATTTGAACAAACTATAAAATGCGAATGAAATGAAAACGACAAACCAACACAAGAAATTCTGATAAAATTGTCTGGCAACCCCGGACACGGCAGACAACTTTTGGACTGTAACTTCCTCCGATATATGATTAATTATTCCACTTACACTTTGGATATTTAGATTTTGTTCAGTTTCTGCAATTGTTACTACAAATGTCAAAATTGCAAATTTATCGTAAATGAACTATACAAATCTAATAATTTTTATAGCTGTAGTTGCTTGCTCCACCGATAGCCAATTCTCTCACTTGGCATGGATCAACACTCCCAGAAAGCAAGGAGGATTGGGAGAAATGTCCATTCCCTTATTAGCTGATAAGTCAGGATCCATTTCCAAAGCCTATGGTGTATTAGATGAAGAATCTGGTATACCCTTCAGAGGATTATTCATTATTGATAACAAAGGTAAGAAAAAAATTGTAGATCACCGTTTTATGTTCAATAATTTTCAAATATTTCAGGTATTTTGAGGCAAATAACCATCAATGACTTACCAGTGGGAAGATCGGTAGAAGAAACTCTTCGTTTGGTGCAAGCTTTCCAATTCACCGATGAACACGGTGAAGTATGCCCAGTTGGATGGAAACCAGGTTCCAAAACCATGAAACCAGACCCAACAGGAAGCAAGGAATATTTCTCACACAACAATTGATTTTTATCATGTTTCAAAATGTATTATGAGTATAAGTATTATAACAACAGTTATTCTTTTTTTTAAATAAATCTTATTTTGCCTGAAAAATTTTTGTTTTACTTGTAAAAAAATCCAGTTTTTAAAGAAAACAAGTATATTTTTTTAAGTACATTACAAAAAAAAACATCTTATAAAACAAATATATTATCTTTGAGTAATATAAGGTAAGGTAGTCACCATACTACAAGCGACAACGTAAAGAATACCAAAAAACAAGTTGAGTTTAGCAGTTTTCCTTGGAACACTGTGTATATCTTTAGATCTAAACTGCTTTTCAATTTTAAATGCATTCGGTAACGTTACCAACGGTAACATGAACCATTTCGAATACTTCAAAGAGACAACCATAAACATTATGTAAGGAGTGAATAATAAAAATGCATATAAAACATGAGAGGCAGTATGTCCTATTATAATTGCTAATGTAACAATTCCTACTTTTCTATCAGATTCAGAATCCCTGGTATTATTCCCATGTAAAATAGCTTCGGTGTTTAAAGCTAAAGGGATGGCATAATAAATAGTGGCCCATTCAACGTGTCCTGTTTGTGACATAAATGCAAACAAAACAGAAATAGGACCAAAAATTATTAATATCAACACATCACCTAATGCTATATACTTAAATCCAATGCCACCAGTGTATAAGAAACTTGATGATAGTCCTCCGAAGTACACTAAAGCTAAATGTTCCATTTTTGCTGGCGATAAGTTCGCTAGAAGAATAAAACCGACACATCCTGCAAAGTATAACATGGCACCAAAGGAAACAACTTCATCTTTCGATAATAAATGATCTACTAGAGTTCTATCGTCTGATTTTCTATTGTCTATACCTTTAACATAGTCAAAATATGTGTTAACTACATTTCCAGCTCCATGTACTGAAACTACAGTTAATACAGTCAAAAGTAGGGTAATGTAATTAAAATCTGAAGATCCAGGATATTTGTAAGCTATGGTAGATCCTAAGAGAGTTGGAATTAAACTTGCACTAAGAGACCATGGTCGAAGAGCTAATACATAACTGGATAGTTTCATTAATCCACCAGATGTTCGTCTCGTTGTAACGGTTTTTGAAGCTGCCTTTCCATTATTTAAGATCGACTTTTCCTTAGCGATAGTTGTTTCTGTCATAATTACACACTATATCGTCAACTATTTTTGAGAAATACACACTGCAACATAATACAATAATTATTCTTAACTCTATTTTCGTTCTTGTCCATCAACTCAACTGTCATCATTTCCTCCATCACGATCCAATCACTTTCGATCGGTCACAGAATTTCTAAAATATGCTGTTTCTGTCGCTCTCATGGATACAATTTTTCATCTCTTTAAACGCATAGGCAATTTTTAGCGAGTAAACAAAAAATAACTTCAGTAAGCTGTTCGTAAAGTATATATTTTGTTATCTTTTCAATGTTTACTATTGAAATATCGTTATTTATATTGTTCAGTGATAGTTCCTTGCACAACGCGAAATGTCAAATTGACATAAACGATTTGTAATACGTTCGGTGACATCATTTGTGGAAGCGGTTTTATCGTTAACTTTAAAGGTTTTCAACACGAATTTTCACGGTAAATAAATAGAAATTAAACGATCGTTGTACTTAATCACATTTTTTTTCTCTCTCTTTCTCATTGCTCCAAACAATTATAAATTCAAATCATATCTATAAATAATTTTTTTAAAGTCATAAATCGTAGAAAAAGTACAAAATGAAATATATTACACGATTATCACAATTAAATATAGGATTTAAACAAACCTTTCTTTTTTAATACACTTTCAATACAGTTCTTTAAAACGTAACTAAGAAATTAATTTGATTTTGATGTCTTCTCCGATTTCCATATTCGTATCCTCTCCTTTAGATCATCCGCTACAAGAAAAATTGACTATAAAAAGCTGACAAGTGACATTGACAGGTGACATTGACAATATCATTATAATTATCTTACCTGGAATTAACATTTCTTCGGTTAAAACTTGCCTATTGAAGGGATCGGTGTTGCTATTCAACAAATGTCTCATAATAACCGACCTGTCCATTATTTGACCGCTGGGAAGCAGCACGGGATCGGACATGAGAGTGTCCATTAGAGGATCTTTAAACTCGTCGGGAGCGTCGGCTAACCAGTCTTCGGATTTCTGATTGTTTTCAAGCACAAGATAAGCTTTGCCGGCCAAAGCTCTAAATTGTTCGATTTGCACGGGAGTTTTAATGGAAATGCGTTCCAGCCTAGCGGCAGCGTCTTCGAATAATTGTTTCCTGAACGATCTCTGTAGAAAAAGTGAGGTTAAGAAGAATTGGGAGGATCGGAGTTTATTAACGTACCTCGTCTCCTGCTAGAGCTGCTGCAAATTTATCACAATCCAAGTGTAAGTAAATATCGACTAATTGACTTAGTAAACGTCTCGGTTCCCAACCGTATTTAACCGGATTTCTAACCTTCAAATCCTTACATTTCTTACCGCAAAGTTGTTGAAGATTAAAATTCAACATGGAAGCTAATCTGAAAATGAAAATACATTAAAAAAATATAACGACGCTTCAACGGGTTTTTACCTTTCGACCAATTCCGGCTTCAAAAACGGATCTTTAATATCTACCGTTAAATAATGAAACATGTCTACCGTTTCTCTAGCGAGCGTTAAATACGATTTGCATTGTCTTTCGTCAGAGTTCAATTGTCTCATTCGATTTTGTTGTTGTTCGGACGATAGTTTCGTCCATTTGTCTTCGTCGCTTATCAATTCCTGTACTTCGTGTATTCTTTTCAGTGATTCTAAGGATTCGTCGAGTAAAAATGTGGTGTCGTTCATCAACATGTTGACGAATTTAACAAACTGCGAGCCGCTGCGTGATTCGTTGATTACCGCTTGACGGTGGACGGAGGACGACCACATTTCTGGAAGAGAACAAGCGTTTTCACTCCATATTATTAATATTTTTTTATACACGCTACTGTATGGTTGTCTATACACATCTAATATTAAATCAAACCACATGTAGAGTAGCCATGATTACTAGCTGTGCTGTTAAAGTCATTTACTCTAACCATAAATTGATAATTTATAAGTTTTCTAAAAAAAGTTCCCTCGAGAAATACACAATTGGGCGGAGTAGAATTCAATGAGACCTCTGGAGGAAAAAATTGTAACTGTCGCAACGAGTAAAATAATTCGTTTTCCTGCGACCATATAGGTAATTAACCCTAGTGTGATATCATATCGCACGGTTCGCATGAATTCGATTAACGTGGTTTTCCTATTTAAATTTACGTAATAACTACAAATATAACACAAAACACAAAATCTGTTCCAAAATTACCAAGATTTGCCAAATTTTGTGATAAAAAAAACAACTAGGTACGGCCGGAAATCGTATCGCGGTCTAACCGGTCCGCGGTCCAGCATTCTCCGAATTGCCATGACGCGGATAGCTGTCAAATTTTCTTATTTTTGGTATATCTATAGTATAGCTGTAGGAATTTGATAAAATCAAATTATAAAGAATTAAAATGTCTTCTGCGTTATTTTGAAAATATTTTGCACAAAAACTACTACTACTACTAAAGAATGAGGCCACTGGCGGGCCCATTGTGCCCTTCAATAAAGGCAACAACCTTTTCATTGGATGCCTGCTTGTGTCTCCAGAAGCCATGACAGGGACTCCGAAGATTCGCCTGCGTAATACAGCCCAGTGTGGACACTCTAAGAGAACATGGACTGACGTTTCATCAGTCATGCCGCAACCCCTACATAGGGAACTTTCCTCTACTCCTAGATTGTAGAGGTGCTTCCTCATACAGCAGTGCCCTGTTAGGAGTCCTGCTATCTTCCTCAACCTACTCCTTGGTAGTTCAATAAATGCCTCAGCGTGTCCATCAGTCCATCCCTTCAGTAGAAGTTTGGATTGTCTAAGACCCTGCATCATATGTTGTAGGTAGGTACACTTATTGATGTTTTCAAATAAATAAAACCATCATATTTCGTAAATTTATCGCATGATCGTAAAAAATATATACTAATTATAAAAGTGAAAAATAATGAAGTAGGCTGATGTCAAAATTCTCAAATTATAACACAAAGCATAGAAATAGTTTTTGTGAAGTGTAAGTGAAATATTTATTACATAAAAGTGTAAACGAATTATAATTGTGAGATAAACTAGAAATAAAAAAAGTTAGTCTCGGTTTTTTATTATAATGGAAGTTGATACTGATAGTAGTGAAAAACCCAAGGTACTTTTTAAATATTTATGGCCGTAGGAGCAATAGTGTACATAGCTCGTTGCAAAGTAAATTCCACTAATTTCATTTCCGCACTCACCGATGTCAACATTATTTTTTTAAAAACATTACATTAAACAATATTTGTTACAATTATCGCATGGTCGTAGGAAAAACAGTGTACATTACTTGTGCGAAAGTGATTTTTCACACTCGTATGAAAAATGTCACTTTCCGCACTCGTTACGTAATATACTATTCGCATTGTTTTTGTATTTATATGCAATTCAACGTAATTACCGTAAATTCGTACTTTATTGTTTAGTTTTGTGTCAGTGACAAGTTTAAAACTGTGTTTTTCTATTTAACAAAACTGTCATCAATTCTGGGGTAATATTCTTATATAATCAGAGATATTATGGAAGAGGTTATGTTATTCTATTTTTTGTTTTCATTGCAATTCAAATAGAAAATAAGTCGGTATTAAAGATTTGAAATATTACTCAATACAAACCTACCTTCCTTGCATTTTTTGTAGATATAATTATATCAAAAATAAAATAAAAACACGAAATCAGACTTAAAACTAAACTGTTAATTGAACGCTTGTTGTTACTTTTCAAGGATGTTAAGATGAGAATTCTCATCTAACATCCTTGCTTTTCACTCAATAGTTAATACAAATCTACCTTTCCTGAAACTTTTGTAGATATAATTATTCTATCAAAAATAAAATAAAAACACGAAATCAGACCTAAAACTAAACAGTTAATTGAACGCTTGTTGTACTTTTCACAAATATCAACCATACCTATTACTCCGAAAATAAAAATATTAGGAGTCAAAATTTAGTTTAACAACACAAAATACTAAAGCACAATCAAAGAAAAAGCAAAAGTTTTACCAAACACACTGAAAATAACAATAACTAAAACAGCAAAATAAAACCACTTAAATATCAATGGGCTTATACTGCAGCTGATTTGTTTTCGTCTTTGCTAAGATGACGTCGACATTTCAGAGCGCCATCTATCGAATTCTACTTTTCCCAATAAGAAACGCAGTTTTCATTAAAAAGTCCACTCGCGAAAAACGGTACAAGAAAAGAAGTGCAGATTTCCTTAAAAAGTTCACTCGCGAAAAATGATTCGATATATTTGTCGTGTTTTAAGCCAATATCATGTTTTGTAGTGTTTGAATTAGTGAACGGCCATTTCGAAAACTAGCGTTATTTTAAAATCGGATTTTATTTATTGTTGCTTTAAAAATATAAAAGTTTGTTTGGTGCGTGTTTCGGTTTTAAAATTTGATATTATTTCGCTGGAAACTTCAATAGTGTAAAGTTTGTGCTATTAAAGACTTGACAACCTATGGTGGTGTAAAAGGTAAGAGGTAAGTTCTCAACTTTCAGCAGTCTTATATTTGAAATTGAAAATTTCAATTAGTTAAAGCGTTATTTTGTAAACTGTAATTGTGCAGCATTTTTTATTTGATCGAATTATTTTATCTATTTTTTTTTTACCTAAAAAGTGACATACAGGGTGATAACAACTATTGTAATGAAAAATAGCAATAGAAAAGTGATAAAAACCATAGAAAATAATTGAAAAAGTGTGACAACAATTGTAATGAAAAATAGCAATAGAAAAGTGATAAAAACTATAGAAAGTTACTTACTTTTTATAATTAAACTAATATGATATCGTATAGAAAATTTATCATAGAATTCCGAACTAGACCCTGTAGTTTCGACGTCTGTGTAGAATTTCATTAGAGAACTGGGAAGTAGCGTCTGCGAGATATGATGATTCATAAGGCGGGAATAAATTACATCGCATAATGGTTGAATCATTGGCAATATAACGAATATCACTTCGACTAATTTGGCAACTAAATACGGATTCTTAACCATATTAGATGAACATATTGTAACTAATAACCACGAAATCATACCATCTTCCATATTGTCTGCAATTACTTCGGGGAAATATCTAGAATAATAATAATTACAAGGGAAATTTTGAATTAATTTTAAATCTTACTGTAATGCGAATAGTAAAAACTCTGCTATATCTTCCATATACCATTCTGGTAAGGAAGAAAACGCTGGGGAATCTGTGAGTAGAGGTAGATCCGGTAAAGGACTACCAGGAGGAGAGTTCGTCATTAGGCTCATTAAATATTCCGATACGGATGTATAAAAGACAAGAGATCGTCTCATTAAATTTTTATCAAGAATACCAGCATCTGCGCATATTTTAGACCTACAATAAAATAATAAAAAATTTTTAAAGAAAAAATAAAATCAAAACTCACTTATTCAATTTTTTAAGTTGCTGTTTCCATCTTTTGATAAATTGTTTATTCCTGTTGGCGAACGGAGTGTTACGCCACTGTACTTCGGCCGCTACAGTTTCGTCCAATAATTTTTGAAGGTCTTTTATCGCTCGCAATCTTCGCTGGTACTTTTGAAGGGCAGGTAGAAGGGATAAATGATGGCAGTGTAATGTGAGGAACCAACAAATTGTTGAAAAGTTCGGTGTTTGGTGTTCGTGAGTTTTACCTTGAAAAAAATTGTTTTTTAAATAAATTTTTGATGTTATGAAAGAATTGAACCACTCACCAAACTCTTGTAACCAATCGGTGACTTCTTGTGAAGTGTATTTAAGCCTCGTGTCATTATTAATTGAAACTAGTGCTTCGGGATGGAAAGGATACATGAAATCCATTTTGTTGAGTTTAATTTTAACAGAAAGGAATTGTAGAACGCTTAAAAGATTCAACATGAATCCGTCACCGGCCAAAGTACGTTCTTCCATCTGTAACTGAGATCTAAAAAAAATATAGAGCTCAACAATAACGGAAAGGAAAAAAGAAGGAGTAACGGAACTAAGCAACAAGAAGGAATGGGATCCAAATACCATTACCAGACTTGAAAAGAATGCCATTCAATGGTACACAGACTGCTCAAAAGCAATAGAAGGAACTGGGATAGGAGTGTTCAGGCCAGGAACCAAACACTCTGAAAGTTTGGGAAATATCTTTCAAGCGGAAATCCACGCCATAAGAAAGCGCACCCAGTTCAATATTGATAAAGGATACAGAAGACAAAGGATTATCATAATGTCGGATAGTCAAGCAGCCATTAAAGCACTGAGCTCTTGTGTAATCAGTTCCAAAATGGTGTGGGAATGCCTAGACAAACTCAATGAACTGGGCGAGAACAATATAGCCACCTAACTATGGATTCCAGGACACACTGGAATAGAAGGAAATGAAATAGCAGATGAACTAGCAAAGAGGGGAACTGGGGGCCTGAACCCTTTTGCGGATTCAGTCCCACTGTAATATTGGAAGAAATAGGTAAAGTCGAGAAAAACAGAAAATCTGACCATTGGAAAGATCTAGTAGGGCTTATACAATCAAAGACTCTTCTGGGTGACTACAACCTGTTGAGATCAAATGAATGCACGAGTCAAAGTAAAACTGCGCTAAGAGTTTTAACAGGGATCCTAACGGGACATTGTCGCCTGAATGGGCACCTGAAAAAGCTCAAAATAGTGGAGAAAGAAGAATGCAGATTTTGTGGCATGCAATAAGACATACTTTCAACTGCACAGCATTTCAGAATCCTAGAGCACAGCACCTGGGATTACTGGATAGAAGAGGAACATTTACCTAAGTTGAAGCCTGCAGACATTCTAAAATTCCTCCGGGATATATAACTAAAGGAACTACTAGTTTCTGAGACTTTCCTTAGGAACTAAGTAGAAGTAAGGGAACACAATAGATCTTTGAGGTCTCGGTGAATGTCACCCCAAAATACATACAGAGTTCGGCAAAAGTCCGGGACCGGACAAATATCGAAGAAAATATAAATTTTTATAAAAAATCTTTTTATACCACAAATTTTACTCCAGCTTAAACTACAATTTGAAAATATTTTGAAATATACAGGGTGCTCCAATAAAGTGTGGCGTTAGAAAGTTATATTTTTTCTTATGGAACACCCTATATTTTATTGCATCTTTGATTGCCCCTAAAAAATATAATGCTCCTGCATAATGGTTCCCTATACCTAAATACAGAGGGTTCCGAGTTATGCTGGCATTTTAAAAAATGTGAACATTTCAAAAAAAAATTAATAACTCATCGATATAACAAGTTCTAGCAAATTTTCTCTTACATCATAATAGTTGGACATTCGTTGAATGTATTCCTCGATTAGGTACTAAATATCTCTTTACAGGGTGTTCAGAATTTTCAGTTTCATTATTAGACCATTCAATGTGCAGTATCAGGCTTATTTTAAATAGAGCACCCTGTATTCTAATAATTCATCATATTCAAAAAAATGTCCTGTTTCGAATGGTATAAGGGTGTCCTATACCTAGGTATTATACTTTTCGTGCAATTTACAATTTTCCTAAATTTTATGCTAAATCGATTTTAAAACATCTGTAATTCTCTCCAAATTTCAAACTAATGATCTTGGCATAGTTGTTGTAGGAAACTAAATAGATCACGTTTCAAGCCTCAAGAAAATATAGCGTTTTGCTATCCTATACCGAGTGGTTGAAAAGATATAGCCACTCTCACAGAAAAATCACTATCTATTTGGAGACATTTTATGAAATAATAAAAAACAAAAAATTTTCACACAATTATTATTATTTAGAACATGGATAAAAACGGAACTAACAACTAGAAGTAATAAACTTTTTGTTTTTTTTATTTCATAAAATGTCTAAGTGGATAGTGATGTGGCTATATATTTTTAACCACTCGGTACCTATAGGATAGCAAAATCCTATATTTTCTGAAGGCTCAAAACGTGATCTATTTAGTTTCTTACAACATTTATGCCAAGATCATTAGTTAGAAATTCAAGAGAGAATTGCAGATGTTTTAAAATCGATTTAGCATAAAATTTAGGAAAATTGTAAATTTTACGAAAAGTATAATACCTTGGTATAGGCAAAGATTACAGAATAAAAATATAAGATGTTTCACTCCAGGGCGGTTTGATTCAAGTTGCTGTCCCAAACGGACGCCGCTCTCATAAATTATGTTTACTACTCGCTTTTGTTGTCAATAACGAGACCGGTAGATACCAGATAAGTTCGAAAAGCTTATTTTATTTTAAGCTATACAGGGGTAATTAGAGAAATATATATTTAAATTAATAGGATTCTTTATCACAAAGGTTTATTTTTAAATGTTAATTATTTCGAAAAATGTTCGGGATATGAATTTGAAAACGTAAGTAAAAATAAACCTTTGTTAAAAGGTCAATTCATGCGTTGGAGAAGGGTAGGTTCTTGAGTTTTCATAAATATATTTCGATCTAGAGAATCATTCTCTTGACAAGTTGTGACAAGCTCATATCGCGACGTACATGATAATAATGTCTTAATGAACTTTTTTTAATTCAAAGTTTAAAAATGTTTGATGCATAAAAATAAAATGTTTGCAAAATGTTTTGAAAGATGTTCGTTAAGAAATTATGGCAAGACCAAGACTAAAACCAAGACCAAACAAAATACAGCAAGACCAAGACCAGACAGATTTGAGCAAGACCAAGACCAAGACCAAGACCGAGACTGTTCGAGTCTTGGTCTTGCTTTGCTCATCACTACTTTTGACGAACTCTGTATAGCGGAATTTATGTATATTTGTCACAACTTGTCGGTTTTCACTCACCTTTTATCGTTATATTTCAAAATTTGAGCGATGTAGTTCAAGCAAGGATCCCTACTATCCTGATTGGCCATCATAAAGTGGAATATCCTATGCTGCAACCCTCTGGTGTTCTCCAATTCGGACTGCAACACCTGTATCAAGCTTTTATCACTAGAACTGTTCCCGGAAAAGAACTTTTCCGCCACTTTCGGTTCATCTTCAGCGAAAACCGAAACGTTCAAAAACGGCCCAAGAAACGAGCACCGCATTATTTCTCTACCGGCCGCCGGTGTGGATATCGACGGTATAAATTGTACTTGTCTAGTGAGCAAAGTACAAATCGGTCTCGGTCCGCATCTCACGTCGGTTAGTTCGAATAACGTTTGAACGGGAACTCGATGTTCGTCCCCGACGATACTAGTTTGTTGCATTATTTTAAACAAACCTTGTAGTATCGGACTGAAAACGCTGGAAAATAATTTTTCATTCGTGTGAGTTCTGCTGATCAGTTCAGTTAAGAAGCCACGAGGGAGAGATTGTTGTAAAACTGGATATAATAACGGAGATTCTAATCTACTTTCCGGAGTTATAATGGAACCTTGTACTATGAGAGTGGTGTAGTGGATAATTTGAGATCGTAATTCTGTTAGTACATCACTCATTGGAGGAATACTGGATCTCTTCGGGTTATTCCTTTCTTCGACACCTACTCGATTATAACAATCCATTAAAAAGTTTATAGCGATCGTAATACCGTTTTGAGTCTTACTATTTTTTATAGTTAAAACAGGCATTGCGTAATTTACTGTTGTTGGACTGGTGGAAGACGGACTCAAATTCGAAGGACTAGCTGAAAATGATCCTGAACTTCCTCTTTCGCACATATCTGATGTGGTTTGGGTTAGATTTTGAAAAGGATTTTCTTCTTTGATAATTTTATACAGTATTTCCATAATAGCGTTCGAAGTTAAATCTCTGACTGATATATTAGAATTATTTTGAATGATTTTAGCGGTTTCGGGTAAATAAAGTCTAGTTTCTGAAATGCTTTTGAAAGTTGATAGTAATACTCTAGCCACCGATGAATGAAGCTGCTGCAATGTTAGTTCCGTAGATGAAGTGGTTTGTTTTTTTTGTAAATCTTTTTTTTGTACGTCCAATTCATCTACCTAAAAATAATAAATAGGAAAAAATATATAGGCCAGTCGGTATGGGTCATTTTAGACCAAAAGTACAAGTAATTATCAGTACAGGTAATTTTTTTAAATAAGTAACTTGAAGTATGTAGATTGATATAAAAAAAAGTTTACCAGTCTATCGATTTCCCAAATTAGAAAAAAAAAATAAAAAACTTTTTTTTCAATTCCTTGATATTTCACACTGGGAGAAAGGTGTAGAAGAATAAAAAATACCAACGTGTAGGGGAAGTGTTTTGCAATCAAAAAGGTCTCTTGCGTTTTTTCCGTCCGATCAATGGTTTGTCCGGAAAAAAATCGGTAAACTAAGTATGTGTTCCGCATCCGCGCGACTCTGCTGCACGGCGGAAAAAAATATAAATATTCAATCAGAATTTTTTTTAAATTTTCGATAAGAGTTAAGGTTGTAAATAATAAATAAGAGGTAATAAATTAATTTTTACATATTTTTATTGGAAAAAGGTATGAAAAAAATTATATCTTAAAATTATCTATTACATTATTTTTGCTTCCAAATTTACAGTCATGTTGAGAACATGTTAGGTTATTAGCCCAGCAAAAAGAAAATAAATCGCCCGAAAAAAAAAATTTTATTAAAAAATGTACTCCTTTATTTCGGCCCACAGTGTATATAGTGCTATTCAAAAGTCCCCCCACTCGTATAATAAACACTCCACCTTCGGTGTCGTGTTTTTAATAGTTGACAGTTATTCTCGTCAAATTGCTAGGAAACAGTTTCTCATTAAACAACCCAAATTTACCCGATAAAATACAAACCACTTGTGCAATTATAAGTGACAAAAAAATTGATATAGTTGCTGAAATGGTAGTAAACCCTACTTCCTCTTCAACTAAAGTTGCGTCTATCTGTGAAGTAAGTAAAAGTACAGTACAGAGAGTGTTGGCTAAAAATAAATTTCATCCATACAAGTTAAAAATGATGCACCACCTTTCGGATGACTCCACCGACAGAAGACTCGAATTCTGTGAATGTATGACAAATAAAATTAGTCAAAACCCACATTACACAAAAACAATTTGTTTTAGTGACGAAAGTACTTTTTGCCTCAATGGAAATGTGAATACAGAAAATGTAAGATATTGGAGTGACACAAATCCTGACACCGTTCGTGAACAACATACCCAATTTCCAGAAAAAGTCAATGTTTGGGCAGGTATTTTGGGAAACCACATAGTTGGGTCCTGTCTTCCTAAATTCAAATTTAAGCGGTGAAGTGTATCTGGAGATGTTACAAAATGCAATTGAGCCGTTAATTCTTGAAATGCTGGAAGATAATCCAGATGAATTCGGCCATCTGGAAATAACATTTCAACAAGATGGTGCTCCTGCACATTATTATGGTGCAGTAAGACGTTACCTGGATGAAGAATATCGAGTTAGATGGATCGGCCGGCGAGGTCCTATATAATAGCCACCTCGGTCACCAGATCTGGGCCTCTATTCTTGAAGTCGTTCGAATAACGTCCGTATACGATTTCTTTTCGAACGACCTTTTCGAATGCGAATAGCAAATAGTATTCTTGAACACTCTACGGAATATAATTCGAATGCGAAACTTTTAATCGCATGAGAAGCTTTGGCAACGTTGTATTTCTGTCAAAGAAACCTAACCTAACTCAAAAATTATATTTTTGTTGAATGTTTATGTTTGGACCGTTTGGACTTTCTGTTATAATTAAAATAATTTTGACGCTTTCTGTGATTTTTTAAGATGTGTTTTGTGTGTTCTTCTCACAATCCTCACCTTTGCCGAGAATAATAACCAAATATGGAAGAAAAAAAGAGTGGAAGTCTAACGCGAGAACAAAAAAAAGTTCTGATACAATTTATGGAAGACCATCCTGAATTAAAAACATCAAAATTCACAAAAGAATTTACGTTTAAAAAGGGACAAGCCTTATGGGAAGAAATTTCCTTAACTTTAAATTCCATTCCAGGGGCAAAGAAAGATTGGATTAAATGGCGTAAGGTCAGTAAAAAATACTTACTATCTGTTCTCATATTACAAGTGTAATAAGAAAACAATAAGCTTCATATGAGTAATTATTAAATTTTGTATTATTCACCCATCTTTGTGTCCTGTGTGTTTAAGCAAAAATTTTTGATTAAATGTAATAATTCACACATTGTTAATGTACTTTACCTGTCTTATTATTGATAATATTTCCGCACTCTGGGAAAGTGTCTAACTTGAATTAAGCAAAGATATTTTTTTAGACATGGCCGATGAAATTTTAAAATGAAAATGTTAGGTTAGAGAGCGCTTTTCGAATGACATTTACTAAAGTCGAATGGTTTATCTCAAACGAATGCGTTTCGAATACGAAATCCGTATACGATTGGAATTAAAGTGTTCAAGAATTGCATTTTTTTCTCGCATTCGGAAAAATGCCGATTTCGGTAAATATCCGTATACGAAATAATTCAAGAATAGGTCGCCTGACACCATTAGATTTTTTTCTATGGGGGTACTTGAAATCCAAGGTTTATACTACTGCACCAGATAGCATTGGCGTTTTGAAAGAAAGAATTATTGAAGAATGCAATGCAATTTGAGCTGACACATTCGAACGAGTACGACAAGAGTTTACTAATAGGATGTATTACTGTCAGGAAGTAGACGGAGCACATTTCGAACACTTGCTATAAGAATCCATTGTTGATATTTGATTAATTAAATTTAATAAAATAATTTCAATAATTTTGGTATTTATTTAATTTATCCATAAAAATCAGTTTAAACCCAAACAAAATTAATATGGCTATGTAGCCAATGTCAATGCCTTTCAAACAAGATATCACTTGCCACAAGGTCCTATTTAAAATTATTGACCAGAGTGGCAATGTGACGTCATCTATTACTATTACGTCACCTGTTACCATTCCTAGAGAAGTTTACAACACTTTATTTTCACCCTCCAAATTTTATTAATGTAAGTGTAGCCGTTCAAAAGATACGAGGAGGGGAGGGGACTTTTGAATAGCACTGTATATTTTCTTGTAAGCTCAAGATTCCTAAAATTTACAAAATAATGAAAAGTGCCGTATTTCGTAATTAGGAAAAATTAATTATCCGTAAATTTTATCTATGGAACAGGCCTCCTAAATAACAGTTTCCATCCTTCGAAAAATTGTTTTGATGCCACCTTGTTATATAATATATTTTTTTTTTGAGATACTTGGTTTTTTATTAGAATATAATATTTATATTATATATGAGTTATTTGCTAAAAATGATTATGTGCTATGATAAAAAAATGCCATCTTAAAGCAGACACTTTCCTCTTCAAAACGCCGTATTACAATTATTTTTATCTACATTATAACTGTACAATAGTTTATAATGTACTCCGCCGTGCTTCAGAAAATAGAGTCACGCAGATGCAGAACACATACTTAGTTTACCGAATTTTTTCCGGACAAACCATTGCTCGGACGAAAGAAACGCAGGATACCTTTTTTGTTGCAAAACACTCCCCCTACACGGGTTTTTTTTTTATTTTTCTCTACCTTTCTCCCAGCGCAATATTGAAAAAATTTGAAAGTTTTTTGATCTTTTTTTTCTAATTTGGGAAATTGATAGACTGGTAAACTTTTTTTTTATATCAATCTACATACTTAAGGTACTTATGAAAAAAAAAATCAGCCGTATTGCTAATTACTTGTAGTTGTTACCCCTATCGTCTGGCCTAATACTACAAACTATATTTATATATTTCTCACCTCCATATTTTCAAAACCGGAGTCAATGTCAGTGTTGACACAAACTTTATCAGCCCCGACACTTATATCATCAACTTCCATGTGAATAGAGCTAGTTTCGGAGTCACTTCTTTGAGGCGGAGCTCTAGGTCTTCCTTTCGAGCTTGACGGCATATTAATGTCAATCGGTTTTGAAGGTTCTTTGAAAACATCAATTTTTTTAACTGTATCGGAATTTTTGAATTCATCATCTTGTTTCGCATCTTCAGTCTGATTGACGTTTGTGTCAAAGTTAGCTGGAATATTTACGAGATTCGTGTTTATTGGACTCTGAGATGTAGGAGTTATCGGAGGTGATAGGGAGCTAGATGGTGATGTACTTTCTCTGGCAGTAAGTCGAGCTAAGCGTCTTCTACGTATCTGAAATATTGACACTAAATAGTTAGTTAAAGTTAAAAATAATATATCAGTTGAGGAGAGGAAAAACCATTTTTATCAGCCATTTTTTCTTTAAGCCCGAGAAATGTTGCTAAAGATATTTTTTACTAATGTTTTGAGAAAACGTTACTATTTAGCATTGAAACAATGAATTTAAAGGTGATGAGATTATGGAATTAATTTATTAATATATGCTAGCAAATAGAAAGTATCAAAAATTTTTGTTTTATAATTGTTTCTATCTTTTAGTAAGAAATTTCATGTTCTTTATCCAAACAGTTCATTCAACGTGTAATGATTGATGTATAAATAACTACAACTAGTAAATACATCGTATTTACGTACCAGTCTTTTGTTCTTACAAACAAAGCACTTGTGAAAAATACGGATCATAACCATACCATGAAAAATCTGGTTATAATTAAGATAACAAAAAATTTTAGGTAGCTGTTTAATATTAGATAGCACGTAAATTTCACCTTTCTGATAACGAAGGTTCTTGTAAACAGTTATATGTCCTTATCTAAATGATAGACACATATGCAGATATATAATATAAATGTATAAATTGTAACTTACTTCTTCTTGAGTCAATTCACTCATGATTTTTAATGTGAATCTGTTCGGTGATAGTTTTATTAATAAAATATTCTTTTTAATTTAGTTACAACGCGTACCAAATAACCACTCAACGAATTTAAGGACGTCAAACCTATGACTTTTGCTTTCAAAAGTCATTGCGTCAAAACAACTTCGTCTAATAGTTCGGCTGTCATCGGATAAAACTGAATCGAATCGATACTTCGATGGGGTTAATCGAAATATTTTGAATACCGAGTGGCAGGTAAAGTTCGCTTGTGATATGTGACAAAAAGTGGACTGCTGAAAAAAAATCAGCTGTTTTTAACTTTTTCTACTCCTGTTTTATAATATACTTATTAAAAGACTAAAATCTGTATTATAATGATATTCATTATGATACAAATTTTCATTATGATACAGATTTTTAAGCCAATAGGAATGCGACATTCGCTTTCTGAAATTCATTATATTAGGTCTGTTCCCTGCAATAAAAGTGTGGCACTGAGCTATACGATTTTATTCATTTTAATTATGTTTTAATGCTTCTTGCAGTATACAAATGCAATATACATAGATAGTCCCAAATTTAGCAATTAAACGCATTTTTTGACAGATAGACCTGAATTTACACTTTTATTGCAGGTGAACGCTCGTTTCGTATCCTACAACATGCTCGTGTCTTAATGGCTATCATTACATGATCGTTGCATAAAATACTATTATCTGGTGGTAATCCATGAAGTAATTTCGTAATAGGAGGCATAGAATAAATAATACTTATATACTGAAAGGAGGTGCAACGGTAAATCTGATCGATCTGTCTACTACTTCGATTATATTTCGATTATAATCGATGTAGAAGAAAATCAGCCGTGTCTATGAACAGTTGGATAAAAAAGCAGATCCGTACTCTCCCCACAAATTAGTTAGAAAAAAACTTCATTAATATTAGCATTGTCTATATGGGGTTACAGAGAAATCATTGAATTTTATAATTTTTGGATGGAGGGGGTGAATTAATGGAAAACACAACTCCATAAATGGGTTTTTATTTAATTATGTACAATGTTTGACAAGGTTTATAAAGCTTTATTCAATTTAAATCATAAAATAAATACAATCAATAATTAAAAAAAGGAAGTAATCACCCTTGAATTCAATAATCAATGTTTTATTTTATAAATAAACACCTCTTGGTATATTTTTTTGTTAAATTATATTCATTGTCAGTTTTTGATGAAGGCTATTATTTCCGGAATCGACAATACCTACGCATTGCTCCGAAAACATTTGTTTTATACGTATGCTTATAGTGGTATGGAAGAATTTCATTCAACACCACAGCTTCAAATTGTTGATAAATTCATACAATCTTAAATTAATATAGATCAGTCAGTTAAAATAGTCGAATGGAGATATTTTCATTTAATTGTAAAACCAATAGCGTGCAGCACTGCTCCGACCACAGATCGAGTTATAAGATGTAAATAGAATTCAGATTCAGAACGCAGTACATCGGTATACAGCGTTGCCAACCGTAAGCTATGCTAATAATTTTCTATTCAACATATTACAAATATTTCCCACACAATTACTCTTTTATTGTCCTGAATATGAATTCTACTATAGCTTTTCACTGGAAGCAGCAAAGAATAACATAAAATGAGAACCACAGATCTATGTGAACTTGGTTGAACGCACTTAATACAGACGAATAGACAGTTGATTGAGGTGGACAACTGCTCATAAGCAGAACAGTGATTTTCACCCATTTTGTTTATTCAGGTGGCTCATTTTTATTTTGTTGAGTACAGAGCTGTACAGAGCTTATTATTTCTTTCAAGAAAAATAAATGGGAAAAATTATTGGAAGACTAATACACGAAGGAAGACTTGAGTTACTAAAGGAAAATCTATATTTATTTTACATAAAATGTTACAATTAAATAAGAAATATCATACGCTACATAAACCTCGTCTAAAGTGATTCTTGACGATTTTCTACTCATCTAAGAGCGGACATACGTTCTTCTCTTACATTATTTTTTGTATATATATATCATCGATAGGTGTATGTGCATATAACTACAAAAAAATATAAGATAATGTGTACAATGATAGATGAGGAATGCTTTGAAATCTTCTACGTATTTACAAATTAATAACATGATGTTGATGATGTACTAAAAATAGATAAAACGTTATAAAATACAGCGAAAACAATTTTAAGTAGACATATTAGACCAAGAAGTTCCTATGATATGGGGAAATATTGTTAAGAATTAGTTAATTTTAAATAGTTTCTGCTTGGTCGGCTGCTTAGACACAACCACGATAAATAAACGCTCCAGCGTTGCCAAGCGTGTAAAAAAATCTGGAAGATAAGTCAAAACTTGAAATTAAGCCATGTTGCTGTTTTAATTTTTCCCCAGATTCTAGGAAAATGTAATAGCAGGTATAATGGTAGGTATAATGTATCTACTGATTCGGTAAATAAACTGTGTTCTAACAAATCTTAAAACTATGAACTTTCTAATATTGGGGTATTAGTAATATAAAACTAAAGCTCAAAAGACGTTTAGGTTTATTTCACTAATAATACTTAGACTTTCTTCTTAAAAATTCTCAACGTTTACGAATAAAAGTTTTATAACCCAAAATCAATGCCCTGCAATGAATTTAAATCCATCTTAAAACATTTATTCACTAAGATTGCTTTGTTAACTGTTATGTTTACGGTCGAATACACCCATATTTTCAAGTTCGACTCTTTTTAGGCAAATTTGAATGTCAAAATTAGAAAAAATCGTTTTATACATTAGAGAAACAACTTATAGTCCAGTCGGGTTATCATTAGAGGTGGATGTAATAGCAGTAGGTGAGATTTTTTATTGAATCCCTCAAAAAATATCATGGTTAATGACGATCAATTGCCTCCACCGGTTTTTAGGCTGTGCTAATTGCACAATAACAGTTTATAGCCAAAACAACCAGAAATGGGCCTGTTTTTCGTCATGTTTTCGAATTTTACTCGAAAAGTATCAAGTTTATCGTGCATAAGTATGGAAACAAAGTTATAAGGTGCAATTCTGTAAGCAAATGTTAAATTTTAACGCACAGTTAAAAATAAGACAATCTTCTAACCCATTTTTGCTAGTCTGTATGCATATTAAGTTTCAAAGTATTAACGGAAAACTCTTTATTGGATACCATACATGTTAAAATTTGAATCATAATCTTGACTATGTATAGATTAAAACATTTATAATAGCGTAAACTTTGTCAAATTTAGCGGCGTACCGTTAATTTTCAACCACTTCTTATAGAATTGACCCTATAGAGCGTTAAATTTGCTATAAAATTCCGAGGTTCAAAATGTAAAAATTTCCATCTCTGCAGCCACAGCGGAGGAATAAGTAAAAAAAAAAATTGAAAAAACACCTGTTTTTCAGACGCAAAATACCAATGCAATTTATGAAGCAATGTAAATCATTATTTGTCTCATAATACGTTATTTTTTCACGAACTGGGAGCATCAAATGCGGTTTCGATATCTTATATAATTGCTCAGTAATCTAATTGTTAATAAACATTGAGTAAAAGAAATAGACATTGTTAGAATAAAGACATATGTCACAAAAAATTGTTTAAACTTATAATAATGTTTTTACACGTACTAGAAGGTGACAGCTATTATATGCAATGATTTAATCAACAATTTTTTCGGTTTAACTGACTCAGACGTTAGTTTAAAAAAGTGGTTAAAATTTTACCTTAGTAACAATTAAGATATCTGTGCGGTTTTTATTTTAATTAAAATCTGGAAAACCCACTAAAAGGACTTGGAAAAACACATCTTTTGGCGTTTTGAACGTTCAATTCGGACCATTTAATCCCGAGTTATTGAATCCCAAACTTGATCAACGGCTCTCAGCAAACGAACAACAATATAACAATATATTTTTCAACACACCTACCTGTCATAACCTATCAACAATTAAATCAAATAGAAGAGAGAATGTGCGCGGAAAATGCTTTCGGCGCTGTGATTCCAAAGTGAGGGCATGACTGAGCATAGCGGTGAGAGCACAGATATGTGTAAAAATTCCCATCCCTGCAGCCACAGCGGATGAATAAGTAAGAAAAAAATGAAAAAACAGCTGTTTTTTAGACACAAAATACGAATGCAATTTATGGAGCAATGTAAATCATTATGTGTCTTATAATACGTTATTTTTTCACGAACTGAATTCAATGAACACGTTTTAAACGTTCAGTTCGTACCATTTAATCCCGAGTTATTGAATCCCAAACTTGATCAACGGTTCTCGGCAAACGATTAACAAGCTAACGAAAAAGAAAATACCGACATGCAGGTACGATTCAACCTCCAGCCACATATTATAATCTGTGCTTTCGCCGCTATACTCAGTCAGGCCCTCCCCTCGGAATCACAGCGCCGAGAGCATTTTCCGCGCACATTCTCTCTTCTATTTGATTTAATTGTTGATAGGTTTTTTTCAGATTGTAATTAAAATGAGAAACCGCACAGATATCTCAATTGTTATTAAGGTGAAATTTTAACCACTTTTTTAAACTTAAGTCTGAGTCAGTTAAACCGAAAAAATTGTTGATTAAATCATTGCATATGATAGCTGTAACCTTCTAGTACGTGTAAAAACATTATTATAAGTTTAAACAATTTTTTGTGACATATGTCTTTATTCTAACAATGTCTATTTCCTTCACTCAATGTTTATTAACAATTACATTACTCAGCAGTTAAATAAGATATCGAAACCGCGTTTGATGCTCCCAGTTCGTGAAAAAATAACGTATTATGAGTCAAATAATGATTTACATTGCCTCATAAATTGCATTGGTATTTTGCGTCTGAAAAACAGGTGTTTTTTCAAATTTTTTTTTACTTATTCCTCCGCTGTGGCTGCAGAGATGGGAATTTTTACATTTTGAACTACGTAATTTTATAGCAAATTTTACGCTTTATAACTTTGTTTCCATGCATATGCATGATAAACTCAATACTTTTCGAGTAAAATTCGAAAACATGTCGAAAAACAGGCCCATTTTTGGTTGTTTTGGCTATAAACTGTTATTGTGCAATTAGAACAGCCTAAAAACCGGTGGAGGCAACGGATTATCATTAACCATGATATTTTTAAGGGATTCCATCAAAAATATCACCTACTGCTTTCACATCCATGTTTTGATAGTTTTTGGATTATTATCGGAAAATTCGACCAACTCATATCTATTTTTGACAGCTAAATCAGTCTATATATAATCAGTTCAGCTTTTACATCCCGTTTTAAGTCTATTAGGTGCTGCTCAATATCCTTTACGCCATTTTTTTGCATAAAAAGTGCCGCTATAAAACGCCAATGTTGAGAGAGATAATGTATGTAACTTGAAGAATATGGGTGGAAAATTCCGTCGTATCCTTATCTAATTATGGTGTAAATGTGAAGATATCACGTGTAACCGTTGTAAGAAAGGCACCGGTAGATAAAAAATGTGAGCATTGGGACGGATATGAATCGGTCGACTCCTGAACTCATACGGTTGTCTCCCGATCCACATGTATATATTCTACGGGAGGAGTTTTGTGTCAAGAACTTATGCTGGCATTCGATATTTTCGGACCGGTCATTAATTTCTTTTTCGCCAATCTCCGTCTCCGACGCGCGCGTGATCTGTGCATCGTTAAACAAACTAAAAAAACGATCAAACATATCACAGCTGCAGCTACAGCCATAGCCGACAGAGGCAGAGAATTGAGTAGCTTGGAAGTAGCTCCGCAATGGGATTCGGATTCGTCGAATCCCGAAGGACAATGATCCTTGCCGTCGCACCATAGGGAGGAACTTATGCAAGCATCCAGCTCGGGGCATTTATAAGCGCATTCCAAATCTGTTGCGTTACTACTAGCGTTTACAGGAACTTGTAATTGATGTAATAAAGACGATCTGGATCTGGATATTTCCAACCAACTGAAAGCGGCTTCGCCGCTTTCAAACCCTATCCACTCGATCATAAAATTAGGAGGTCGTTGAATAATTAAAGCTAAACCTTCCCCCCACCATTCCTCGCTGAATACGTGCACTGCTAAAGGCCGCGTACCAGGTTCGGCCGGGCAAACTACTCTTACCAACTTCGGCGGGCGACCCGAATAAATCATGATTCTATTCGTGGTAGGACAACGGGCGGATTCATCCGAACGCGGCTTTAGCGGTAAAAACGCTCCCCAACTTAACAAAAATAAACTTCTGTTGTATCTAGCTTCGACCACCCACGGTAGACCTGAGCATAAATTATCCGCTTCGTTCGATGGAGGTGAATGAAGTTGCACGTCACCTCCGTAACCTCTAAGTCTTTGATTTCTCGGACATTCATTCAACTGTATTATTTCGAACAATACGTGGAAATGGATAATCGTAAAGTCTTCCGTTATGTTCATATCTTTGGCAGTGAATTGGAGCTCCAGAGCGTTGGAGGTGGAGGTGAATACTAAGGGTTTGTTTGAAAGGGTAACGTTATCACAGATACATGTTTTGTGGATGCGATAATCTTCCCAAGGTCTTTCGAATACGTTCAATTCTGAAATGCGACTTCCTACAGTATATTCGCATATTTGTCTACCTGTATGTGGATCTAGAACGGTTTCACACGAAGGGTTTATTCCGAAGGAAGCGTTGTTCAAGACCAAGCGCACTCTTTCGTTTACACCAGCTTCAAATCTATAAATACAATCTAAATCTTTAGCACCCCCTCTACCGTACAAGAATATATTTCTTGGAGAAGTAACTTCTCCAACATGTTGCTTCTTAAATACTCTACAACATGCTCCTTGTTTATTAGGCCAAGGTTCTCCTCCTAACTTAGTATCGACAAACTCGTACATTAATTTAAAAGAAGCCGGGTGTAAAGCTGTTCCGTCCTCGGTGTAATGCTGTACACTTAAATTTTTATCGATTGTCAAATAGCTTTCATCTTTCGAACAAGGTCTAGTGATTCGAGTGGTGTTGCTTAAAGCACTGTGGTCGCAAAGTTTCGGCGGTTCATCGCATTTATCCTCGATTAATTTATTACCGTCCCAAATTTTTATCCGCGTCGAACAGCCGTTGATAGACGTATCGTTTCGAAGCAGAGCATGCGCGTTGTCACCCACTAATAAAGCTTTGTGACTGTAAGAAATGAACGCGATCCAAACTAAATCATCGGGGTAACCTTTGAATTTGTACGTACAAGTTGTGTTTGGCGGTAGAGAATGTTTGGGGCTTAGTAATTTACCTTTTCTACCTCTTCCTGTCCAAATTTCATCGCTGTCGGGACTAGTAGCGTTGATATGAAAGACGCAGTCTAAATTTTGACGGGAAAAATCTAAGGAATCGGAATCTACAAAGATAACCTCAACGTCTAGTTCAAAACCGCGTAAAGTGGATAAAGAAGAAGGTGAATGAAGTGGTATACTAAAAGGAGACGAATGGAAAGCTACTAGCATTTCTGGACCACGTGATACTACCCTCGGTAACCAATCTCCACCGCAATATTTTGCTAAAACAGCATCATTAGTTGAACCACCGTCGTAAAATATCAAATGATCCCGTTCTCCCGTACAATCTCTCCAAGCTTTTAACATTCTTTCTGTTTTATTCAACCCAGCAACGTTTATAGATCTTTTCATCTGCATTTTATGAACTGCTTCTTGTCTAACGGATATCATCGCGTGCTTACAAGTCGGTACAAACTTTTGCCGCAAGCTCCAATAGCACGAAACATTTCTCGGATACATCCCGGGGTAGTTCGGAGATTGTAATCTACACGGTTTTCGATAACATTCTTCGAATTGTCTGGTGCAGTACGTTCCCGGTGCGATTTGGCCTCGTTCTAGCGGAGCTATGGGCGAACCGAATCTTACTATGGCTTCCCTTTTGGAGAAAAAGCGATATCTGAGTCGAAGCGCGAAGGGTGTTTCTGGGGAGCTGAATAATTTCACGGTTACGGTTATGGTGGAGGTTTCGCTGTAATAAGCCGCCGGACCGGATGACGTGCCGCACCATGAACCGCCTGTGAAAGGGCGACCTAGTTCGCTGAGTTGCATGTAGCCGTCGGGGCAGCCGTCCAAGGCGGATGCTTCGTATCGGCCCACTTTGAATTCGTCGAATATTAACTGAAACGAAACAAAACATTATTATTATTGAGATAAGTTTGTTGGGATGAGCCGTTTTAATATTCAAAATGGGATGCAGACGTATCTTTCGTAGCGACAATGTGTCTTTTTTTAATGTTCCACTTACAGTTCTCGTCAGGTATGTACAGGGTTATTCATTATAAATTACTCACCCCCTATCATCGTTATTATAACTTTTAGAAAAAAAAGTCTCTTATAAAAGTTGTTTGGTTACAGCTGAATTGTTTTATCAAAAGTTCAGTAGCGTGCTAATTTGAGGGGATACATTCACATTTTTGGAATGGACTTTTTTTTTCTGATTTCAAAAATATTTAATATGTTACCCCTACCTTGTACCGTTTTTGAGTTATTGAATGTTGAAAATCTGAGTTTTAGTAATTACTCTGTAAATATGAAAAATATAATTTATCAAAGTCAGCTATGAAAATGACAACTAATATTTATTTGATAAATGACATTTTTCTAATAAAGTAATTAAAATGGTTTACAGAGAGGTGGATGATTGTATTAATAATAATAATATACAGGGTGAATCACGACCAACGGGATGAAGGTTTATAGCGAAACGGTGAAAGTTTTAAAATATTTTTCACTTTAGTAGTTTGTACATTCATATACCTAGGCTACATTTTAAAATTATTTTGAAATATACAGGATGTTCCAATAAAGTGTGGCGTATCAAAGTTATATTTTTTCTTATGGGACACCCTATATTTTATTGCATTATCTGATTGCCCCTAAAAAATAAAGTACTTCTTCATAATGGTTCCCTATACCTAAATACAGAGGGTTCCGAGTTATGCTGACTTTTTTAAAAATGTGAGCATTTCGAAAAAAATTAATAACTCATTGATATAACAAATTCTAGCAAATTTTCTCTTACATCTCAATAGTTGGACATTTGTTGAATGTATTTCACGATTGAGTACTAAATATCTATCCACAGGGTGTTCAGAATTTTCAGTTTAATTATTACATCCTTCAATGGGTAATATCGGGCTTAATTTAAATGGAACACTCTGTATTTTGATGATTCACCATGTTTAAAAAAATGTCCTCTTTCGAATGGTATAAGGGTGTCCTATACCTAGGTATTATACTTTTCGTGCAATTTACAATTTTCTTAAATTGTGTGGTAAATCTATTTTAAAACATATACACTGTGTTCATTTTAAAACTTACCACCCCTGTAACTCAAAAACCCCAATACATTGCAATATTCGCCGGGACAGGTCAATTTTTGTTTTTCGGGAGAACTTTTTTGACAGTCAAGTGGTTTTAATATTTTCATCCCTGTAACCCCTAGCAACCCCAACTTTAAAATCTCAAATACAAATACCCCACTTGTTATACATAGTTTAAAAGCCCCTTTCATTGTCAATACAGCGATGCATTCGTTTTAAAAATTGGGTGAGATTTGATAAAATTATGGGTCGAAAACCAATCAGTTGAAAAAAAATTATTTATTTTCTTTAATAGTTATTGTATCGTTTGAATGAAAAAATTCAGAAGAAGCATACAAAGGAAAACAGTAAACATTAGTGGTTGTAGAAAAAACATTTTTTGAATGCCAACTGAGGTTTATTTACGTATCGTCAAAATTGAAATTACTTATTGTTGGTTATAGTTTGATCGTTGTAGAAACTAAATTTAGTTTCGTGCTGTTATCGAAGATACAATGGTTTATTCTTTAGAAGAAAGAGTTGAAATGATTTTCATTTATGGTGCTAGTGATGAATGTGCGCGACAAACAGCGCAAATATTTAACAACAGGCATCCGGATAAAAATGTTTCGCATGTTTATGTGCTACAACTTGTGTAGAAGTTTAAACAATCCGGATCGATATGCAATGCGAAACGAAATACGTCTAGAGTGTTGAATGAAGTCGCTCATATTGAAGTGTTGGGTCATTTTGGGGTAGATCCAACTACTTCTATTAGAAAAGTTTCACAAGAAACTGGAATATCAATAGGCTCAATACATAAAGTAACAAAAGTTAATAAGTTTCATCCCTATAAATTGCAAATACTTCAAGAACTGTACGAAGATGACCTGGATCGAAGAGTGCAATTTTGCGAAATAATGACAGAACGAGTTAATAATTCACCCAATCTACTAAAAAATATTTGCTTCTCGGATGAGTGTACGTTCTTCCTAAATGGTCGAGTGAATAAGCAAAATTGTTGTTACTGGTCAGATGAAAATCCCCATCTATTCCGGGAAGGTCATACGCAGTATCCAGAAAAAATAAATGTTTGGGCGGGGATTTTAGGCAACACCATAATAGGTCCCTTATTCATAAATGGTTCTCTTACTGGGGAGCTGTATTTAGATATGCTTCGGAACGCAGTTGACGTACTGATCACTGAATCGTTAGAAAATCAAATTGATCAGTACGGAAATCTTTTACTCCAAGAAGACCAAATACACTTTCAACAAGATGGTGCTCCTGCGCACTACGCTAGGCCAGTACGTGATTGGTTAAATATCACATTCCCTGGTAGGTGGATAGGAAGAAGAGGGGCAGTAGAATGGCCACCAAGTTCCTGTGATCTCAGTCCAAATGACTTTTTTCTATGGGGTTATCTCAAATCAGTAGTTTACAAAACTGAACCACTAAACATTGACGATTTAAAAACTCGTATAATAGCTGCGTGTGGAGCTATCAGGCCAGAAACTTTTCAAAAAGTGCGCGAGGAATTTCATGACCGTCTTTTTTATTGTTTAGAAAGAAATGGTGAACATTTTGAACAATTATTAAAATGACATTTTGAGCTAATGAGAAAATAAATAATTTTTTTCAACTGAGTGGTTTTTGACCCATAATTTTATCAAATCTCACCCAATTTTTAAAACGAATGCATCGCTGTATTGACAATGAAAGGGGCTTTTAAACTATGTATAACAAGTGGGGTATTTGTATTTGAGATTTTAAAGTTGGGACTGCTAGGGGTTACAGGGATGAAAATATTAAAAGCACTTGACCGTCAAAAAAGTTCCCCCGAAAAACAAAAATTGACCTGTCCCGGCGAATATTGCAATGTATTGGGGTTTTTGAGTTACAGGGGTGGTAAGTTTTAAAATGAACACAGTGTATGTATTCTCTTTAAATTTTAAACTGATGATCTGTAAAAAAAACAGTGAAGTTGCCAATAAATATGCACACTTGTAGTTGCAGAGATACACAAGCTCATTTTTTACCGATAAGTATTTGAGTACATAATAAAACAAAAACACATTTTCAATAAAGCAAATACATAAATACGAGTACTACAAAACGAACAACAAATTATTCAAAGGAAAAGATGAAAAATTACTATAATAAATGTTCAAAATGCTTGCCATTTTGTGCAATGCAACACGTGATTCTAGCTTCCAACGATTTACCTACATTATTTAACATATCGGGTGTTATAGTCAAGAAAGCGTTCGAAATTCTCAATTACATATCGTCTGGAGTAGTAAGGGGTGTAGAATACACAATATTTTTAATATAACCCCATTCGAAAAAAGCTCAGTCAATTCGGGTGACCTAGCTGGCCAATTAAAAGGACTGCTTCTACCTATCCATTTATTTCTGAATTTTCTATTGATGTAGTTCCTAACTGCGCGTTAAGAGTGGACAGGAGCTCCGTCCAATTGTAGCCACATTTTCTTTCGGATGCTGAGTGGTAGGTGTTCAAGAAGAATCCAGAAGTCTTTTTTAAAAAAACTCAAAAATTTTCTACCATCTAGGTGTCCGTCAAAAAAATACAGGCCGATAACATACTCGCCCACAATACCTCCCCGAACGTTTACACTCCATCGGTGTTGGCGATCAACAGTGCGGAATAAATGTTTGTTTGCTGTTTCGTAATAATGAAAATTATGTCTATTAACTAACCCATTATTGTGGAAAGTTGATTCGACAGTAAACAAGACATTATTGAAAAAATCAGGAACTTCTCCAACTTTATCCAAAGTCCATAAACAAAAATTTAAACGTTTATCTTAATCCTGTTCCTATGGATTTTTTGTTTTAAACTCGATTTTCCATACAATTTAAGAAAATTGTAAATTGCACGAAAAGTATAATACCTAGGTATAGGACACCCTTATACCATTCGAAAGAGGACATTTTCTTGAACATTGTGAATTATCAAAATACAGGGTGTTTCATTTAAATTAAGACCGATATTACCCATTGAAGGATGCAATAATGGGCTGGTTCAAGAAACAATTTTTTAGTTAATAATAGGAACTAAAACTCATTTTGAACAGATTACCAAAATTTTAGATTTTTCCGCGAACGTTTAAACCCTCAAATTAATTAAAGAAATTGGAATGAACGAAAACGGGGCGTGGTTACCTGTAACGTCACACTGCATATGCTATACCTAGTGTTTCAAACGCCGCGAGTCGAGAGTTGTGTATTGTGTATATTGTATCGTTTTGTGTAAGAAAAAAAAACGCTGAACTGTTGACTGTACCTACTGTTTCGTTATTTTATTGTGAAGGGAGTGAGAAAAAAGTGGTAAATGAATACCATTTAATTCCCGACTGTCCTAACACATCCAAGAATGCACCAGAAAAATATATATACATTAAAACAGTGAGCAGTGGAACAGTTAAATTAAAACCTTGAGTAGTACCGATATTGTTTGACTGTCTAAAAGATAGAGTAACAATGCATAGTTCAAAGCCACGGTCACAGTTTTTACAAGTTAAGCTCAGAAAATAGAGCCTCTGATGATGATAAAGTAGAGGAAGAAAATCAAATGGATATCACACGAATGAAACCTATATCTCGGGAAATAGGGGTTCAGGCTTGCATTAAGGCTTATGTACGTTCAAAAGCGATTCAATGCGGGGGCGAGGGGTTTTATATATGGAAAATGGCTAAAAAGAGAAAATGCACTAGCAATGAGATCGTTCCAAAGAAATCGTGAATGGAAAAAGACGGAAAACCTATGAACGAAGAGTTTTCAATATCCACTAGCGGTCCTTCTTCTACATTTAGCTTGTCAGAATTAAGTATGTCAGATCCGAATAGCTCATTTTATCTAGACACTAATAGGTCAGACGAAAAAGAATATTTTATTTGATAGAAAAAAAATCCAAAGCTTTATTTGGGAGTTCCGAGTCATTTATCATTTGTTGTGAGCTTGTTAACTAAAAAAATGTTAGCTGGACAAGCTTATTGATATCTTTTTAACATTAAAAAATATCAAATTGAATTTACCTTATAGGATATAAGGAGACGATTTTGGTGAGTATGTAGCATTATACAAAAAAACTATACCGTTATTAGCCAATTACCTTTACCCATTTGTGCAAGTTATGAAAAGACTTCCTACTCCTTCCAGACGCAGATATGAAAATGTGCAATGTATTATAGATTGTTTAGAAATTTCGATTCAGAAACCAAGTGCGAATTCTTTGTTTCTACCATAAAGATATCGACTTCAGGTGAATTTGCAGAATCTGCTTCAATAAATTCAGTATCTACTGAGTACATCTTTAATAGCAAAAATCACTAACACTTTTAAAATTTAAAGATATTGCAGCTGTAACCAACTTTCTTATGTGAAACGCAGCGGTGTACAGAGCACAATATGCAATGTGACGTCAAAGTCGGCTCTGTCACTTTTTAAGGGAGCTCCATTTTCAACCTCTAATATCTAAGTAGTGGGGAAAGTTCAAGAGCTGAAAATTTCACTAGTTATTTTGATGAAACAGTTTTACAAAATAACGTAAGAAAAACCGAGAAAATATTTCATTGATAACAAGCCCATTAAACTGAAAATTCTGAACACCCTGTGAATAGATATTTAGTACTCAATCGTGAAATACATTCAACAAATGTCCAACTATTTAGATGTAAGAGAATATTAGCTAGAATTTGTTATATCAATGAGTTATTAATTTTTTTCGAAATGTTCACATTTTTAAAAAAGTCAGCATAACTCGGAACCCTCTATATTTAGGTATAGGGAACCATAATGAAGGAGTACTTTATTTTTTAGGGCCAATCAGAAAATGCAATAAAATATAGGGTGTCCCAAAAGAAAAAATATAACTTTGATACGCCACACTTTATTGGAACATCCTGTATATTTCAAAATAATTTTAAAATGTAGCCTATATGAATGTACAAACTACTGAAGTGAAAAACATCCTCAAACTTTCACCGTTTCGCTATAAACCTCCATCCCGTTGGTCGTGATTCACCCTGTATAAGTGATTAAAGCAAGGATTCAACTTGAAATTAACAAAAAAATGAAAATAATGAAGTCATCTGCAATGTTATTATAAATAATATAAGAAGGTGTTATCAGTTATGCATTAACGATAATGGTGGACATTTCGAATATCTTTTATAAGTTATTATCTATAAATTTTCTTAAATAAATCTTTGTTTTCTGTTTTGTATAGGTATATATTTTGACTCTTTCTTTCTTACTAAGAACCATTCTAATTAATTTATATGAAAAATGTCAATTACCAAACATATTAGTTGTCATTTTCATAGCTTACTTTAATAAATTATCTTTTTCATATTTACAGTAATTACTAAAACCAAGATTTACAACATTTCATAATTCAAAAACGGTACAAGGTAGAGGTTAGAACATATTGTATATTTTTGAAATCGGAAAAAAAAGTCCATTCCAAAAATGTGAAAATATACAGGGTGTCCCATTTAAAAAAGAACTATTATTTCTTGTTTCCCCTTAAATTTGCACGTTACTGAACTTTTGAGTTAGTTAATTTGATATAATTGTTTACAAAGCCCTTGATGTAAATTTATGGTTTTAATTAATAGAGTTTTCTCAACGTGGCGCCAGGAAATTAACTTCCATAGTTTGTATTTATTATCGACAGTGGCTTGAACAAAAAAAGTTTGACGTTTGTATTAAAATTATTTTAGTCAAATGCAGTCTTACCATGTGGATCATGCGATAAGAAGCAGTTTTTCGGTATTTTGCATCCTCCAGCAAAAAAAAATGGTACTTAATCTGATAGATTATTTCGAGAATTAATGAAAAAGTGGAAATTCGTCAACCAGTGTGCAGGAAACATCAACCATCATTATTTTCTCCGGGTATATTTGTAATCTCACATTTTGGTAACCTCTGTGTCTTCTGATTTGATACATATGGTTAGTGACCTTTGAACCCGCACGATAAGAGCGCTGTTGACTATACTAATCTTATTTAAATAATATAAAATATGCCTAGATACACGAAAAAACATCAGAGTTTTGAAAGTTCTCAAGTATATTCAGTTAGAAAAAGAAGCTGGTAATTATTAATTCCACAGCCTTTTAAAATTTGGCTGAATACGATCCTGATGATTTTATTTATCAAAGTTAAGGTAAGCTAATATGTCAAAACCAAGAAGGCTATTGAATGTACTATAGTTATAATTTCTTGAGGGGTTCAATTTTAAACAATTTACGTATAAGTTACCTGAATGATATCTCCATGATTTTGTCCATTGGCAGTGAATGTAAGATGACATAGAAATGGGAATCTTGACTCCGTAACCTTCAATACCCTCAGATCGTACGTTTTCCCAATATCTCCATAATATGTACGATTACAAACTGAAAAATAAATTGTTATTTATTTTACAAAGAATATATTTACAGCGCCCTATCTACAGTGTGGTCCTTAAGTAAGTGTACATAGAAGTACAGTACAATCTTCACTTCAAAATATTGCGATTTAAATAAATAAACTTAATAAAATGTGGATCTTAAGAGAGATACAGGGTGTTGAACATGAAATTTTAATTCTCGTTTTTTACAATAACGCTTTTTGACGTATATGCACAAAAATTTGAGGTTGGGGATTTTTTGATATGAGAAATCATAATTTTGTTCCTATTTCGATGTATTTTGTAGAGGGCGCCACATAGACCACGTATGCGGCATAAATGTGCACAAAATTTTTTTGCCGTTCACATTAGCACTACTTTTGTAAAAAATAATTAAAGCCACATCATTACCACAAATAAAAGGTATATTTGTTAGTATCCTCAAATTTTAACGGTTTAAGAGAAAATCACATTTTAGTGATTAACTACATGATTATTATTCAATGAAATTACGTTCGAAAAATGTAGTTGTATGTACGATATTTATTATTTTTAAAAGTAACATATATATTTTTCATGTTAACTGCTACTATACCCTAATACTGTTCATCTTAATACAAAAAAAATAATTATCGTACACACTACATTTTTCGAACGTAATTTCATTGAATAATAATCATGCAGTTCATCACTAAAATGTGATTATCTCTAAAACCGTTGAGATTTGGGGACACTGACAGTATACCTTTTATTTGTAGTAATGATGTGGCTTCAATGTTTTATTATAAAAGTAGCGCTAATGTGAAAGGCAAAAAAGTTTTGCGTACATTTATGCCGCATACGTGGCGCCCTCTACAAAATACATCGGAATGGGTACAAAATTATGATTTCTCATATCAAAAAACCTCCAACCTCAAATTTTTGTGCATATACGTCAAAAAGCGTGAAAGTTATTGGAAAAAATGAAATTTAAAATTTTATGTTGAACACCCTGTATCGTTCTTGATATCAACAATTTATTAAGGCTAGTTGGTTTAAATCGCAACATTTTAAAGTGAAGATTGTACTGTACTTCTATGTACAATTACTTAAGGATCACCCTGTATAGAAATTTGCATATAAAATTTTATACAATATTACGAAGCCAAAAGTCTTCTACAGTAGGTACTTTAAGAGTAACAGAAAACTTGATTAGAGATGGAGAATAGGAGTCAGAACATTTCATACAAAATGAGAATACACTGTGGGCCGAAATAAAGGAGTAGGTACATTTATTAATTGAAAATATTTTTTTTGTTTTTCGGGCGATTGATTTTCTTTTTGTAGGGCTAATAACCCAACATGTCAACATGACTGTAAATTTGAAAGCAAAAATAATGTACAGGGTCGGACTTATAAAAAAAATTATATAATAGGGCATTTGATTCCAAACAAACTGCATTCTTTCTTTGAGCTTCTCGATTGTTTCAAATTGTTGTCCCTCATACAAATTTTGTTCGAAAATTCCCCAAATTGAATAATCAACCGGATTTAATTCTGAGCTGTTAGGTGGATTTCATTTGCAACGAGCTCAAATGCACTGTTATATACATTTTTTTATAAGTCCGACCCTGTACATTATTTTTAATTCCAAATTTACAGTCACGTCACAGATTATAAAGAGATCAGATACGAATCTCGGTAAAACATCAAACAATTTTCAGCTCCGTCGTCAATGACCTTGGACCTTTAACTCGGTATGGCCGCGATGTTACAAGTTTAAAATATTTTCTGAATTTCTTACCAAATTGCAGTGTTGACTCGGGGACAATTTCTAGTGCCGGATCTAGTTTTTTTGGAAGTTTCCACTAAATCTTTAAAACTGCGCCATGAATTAAAACAATAATCATAATCGAATATATATTTATGTATTTATTTAATACCTATATGTACATTCTTATGATTTGTTATAAATAGTCATCATTCTTGGAAGATTAATTAATAAATACATTTTTAGATAACAGAAATAATCACTAAAATCAACCAAATTTTGAAGTACAAATAATTCTCTTTTTTTTTATTCTGTTATTTAACGTCGGTCTATTTCTGCGACTGCGGCTAATCACCGACGCCGGGAGCACTCTACCCCTAACCGGAAATTTTGGCGAACCCACTAATGTTCCAACCAGTGGTAGCGTTCTTTAACGAGCCCAACATCCATGGACTCGGGACCTCGGTTTTACGTCTCCTCCGAAAGACGGAATATCTACATTATTATCTCGTGCTCATTAGTATAATGCCTGCGAGCTGTGATATGCTAGTCCGCTGCAGGCTGTACGGGCCCTATACGATGGTTTACCCTGACATGGTCGTCACCCATCCAAGTACTAACCATGTCCGACCTTGCTTGACTGTAATTATCGCATCAAACGCGTTCCACTACAGTGCTGGGTCGTCGCCCACAAATAATTCTTAATTTATCTATTATCAAAGGGAATACAATATACACCTATGCAAGGGAGAATTTTGGTAATAATTTGTAGCACCAAAGTTAATATCAAAAACTTTAAAATTTCTTTTATCATAGGCCGGGATATTAAATTATATACTCTCATACCTTGGAAATCGAAAGAACTTTATTTTTCTTTCTGAATAAAATTTATTTGGACAGTCTCTGTATGAACAATACACTCCGCCGTGATGTTTATTCATTTTATAAAAATAATAATCTATACCACAATATTTTTATAGTTAATATTACCACAACGCACAATCGATTAGTCAAATAACACAATAGACAGCCTAAGTCTGACGTCACAACTGTGGGCGGAGCCTCTTACGGTTCCAAACAAACTGTCTTTCTATGTAAAAGTCCCATAAATAATTTTTTATTTAGTGTTTTCAACGTTATAAAGGCGAAATAAGACATATAGTTTCCATATTGTGTTAGAGCTAGGAACGTGCCGTTTAAGTGATTTTGTATAGGTTTTTGCTAAGGTGAGTTAATTCTATTACTAAATTAAGTTGAAAATTTTTTGAGGTTATGTTGGTTATGTTTTGGTGATAGGTTTTTGGATAATTTCTACTATGTTTTATGATTGAAAATCACTTAAATTTTAATAGTCATTTTAGTTACATACAAAAAACATTTTTAAAGAAATTATAGGTACTTTTACTCCAGAGTATTGCAACATTTAAGTATTAACTTTAGAATAACAGTGTATAAAACCATAATACAGCCGCACTTTGAATACTGTCCTACCTTACTGTATACTTTCGATTTAAACAAATTAAGGGCACTGCAAAAATTACAAAACCGAGCAATGAGAATTCTATTACGATGTGGCAGGCTGACCCCAGTATTTTTAGTGATGGAAACATTGGAGTGGTTATTGATTGAAAAAAGGCTGATTTATATGACATTAACCTACATTTTTATAAGATGTTGCACTATATTTTGCCAATGTTTTTTAACAAATATATAACCTGTAACAGTTAAATACATGAATATGGTACTAGAACTAACGAGTACTTACATATTAACATTCAAACTAAAACGTTTAATACAAAAACATTAATATTTAAAGGAATTATTGACTATAACAAGGTACCAAATGAAATAAAAGATTCACAAAGAGGATTAATGAACTATTTAGTTAAACGATAAACCTAGAATTATTTTTACTACAAATTAAGATTTACTACAAATTGTTAAAGATTGAAATGTATGTGATTATTGTTTTTTTTAATTGTGATAAATGCGGTATGTATTTGTTTATTTATACATTTATTATATAGGTACCTACATGTAGTTATTTAATTTTATATATTTATTTATTATATGTTTGCATACTTTAAACTTATGTAGATGTACTAGGTATATAATAATTACAATTATTGTATGTTAGTTAGGTTTTCCTATTTTGAATAAAGCTTTCTATATATATGTATATCATTATTTAATTTGTGACTTTTACTGAATATATTTTTAGGACTTTTAAGACACTATGGTAATGTGCTTTGAGCCAGATTGCAAGCATTACAGTGCAAAGCAAACCTGCAAATTTTTTCGGATTCCAACAAACCAGGCTGAGAGAAACAAATGGATTTCTCTTATAAGGTGAAGAAAGAGTAATTAATATCATTTTTAAAGAATGTTTTATTGAAATATTTTATTTAATCACAGGCGAAAAGATAAACAACCCACTCAGTTTGCAAGAGGTTGTGATTGCCATTTTGTGGACAAAGAAAGCTTTAAGACATGTTTTGAAGCCATCTGAAAATAATAGAATATAGAAATTAAGAATACATAATACAGTTTAGATGGTTTCAAACGAAATAAACTAGCCAACATAACCTCAAAAAGTTTTCAACTTAATTTAGTAATTAAATTAACTCACCTTGGCAAAAACCTATACAAAAACACTTGAAAGGCACGTTCCTCTAACACAATATAGAAACTAGATGTCTTATTTTGCCTTTATAACGTTGAAAATACTAAATAAAGAATTCCTTATGGAACTTTTACATAAAGAGACAGTTTGTTTGGAACCAGTCCAGGCTCCGCCCACAGTTGTGACGTAAGCACTTAGGCTGTCTATTAATATCGCCGATTGAACACCTTCAAACAATGAAGCAAACAAAAATGGCGTTATGAATTTTGAGCACAGATTTCAAGTGATTATGAGCATGTTTTGACGTTTTGATTAGGTTAGGTTAGGTTAGCCGTCACCGTTATAGGGCATGTCCACGTGACGTCACAAATTAGCCTGGTGGTAAAACAATAAACAAAGGGTTCAGAACACGTGGTACTTAATAGTGAGGTTATGCTGATTTATAATGATAGATCGTGTTTGAGTTTAGTTAGTATGGCTTTCAGTGTACTTTTAAAATTATTTTAATTGTTGAGCTTGCATATTTAATAATATATAATATAGGTTAATAGTACTTTGTTGTTTGATAATTTTTCATCGTGTCTATTGTTTATTGTTTTACCACCAAGGTATTGTCAACTGTCGTGGACATGCCCTATTGTGCATGGTTGCCAAGGATGTGGTTTGTGAAAAAGAGTATATATTTGTGGAATGATTTTTATACATTATAAGCTTTTAAATTGTATAATTCTTGTAATGGTAATAAAATTGATTTAAAACAAGTAATTATCGAATATTTGTATCTGTATAACTATCACACATAAAAAATGCTTATAAAATATTTGACCTATGATCGTAAATTGAAGGAAATATTATGCAAATTGACAACCCTGTTGATAAATTTCGCGAAGCAGCCCGAACGGAGTCGACATACGACGATGGCATTTAAATGGGTATGTCCACCCATCTCTCTCTTTTTACTGTTCTCTGTCAAGCTTTCGTATCTGTTCTCTTTATAATCTGTGGTCATGTTAAGGACATGTTAGGTTATTAGTCCTGCAAAAAGAAAATAAATCGCCCAAAAAACAAAAAACAAAATTTCAAATAAAAAATGTACTCATTTATTTCGGCCCACAGTGTATATTTATCCAAATATTGTACCTCCTTCAAAACTTATTATTAATATTATTTCGTAACATCCGGTATGTTGAAAATTTTGTATTATCACTTGAAAGATAACCTCTAGATCGACCCGTGGTATTTATAACAACATTACAACCCGACAACCTAATTATAAGAGCATTAATCAAAATGAGAAATGACGGAATCTTAGTTGTAATCGTTTCTCTAGTGGTCGCTATTTCCAGTGAATCGTTGTTCAAGAGGGGATCTTACAAGTCGCACAGAAAGGGCAACAAAGTGGCGGTAAACGAGGTCCCGCATATTGATAGTCGAATCTTTCCAGACACCAAGTACTTGAAAATCAAAGCCAAGATCGATATACTAAAATCCGATAGTGTTAAAAATTTCCAGAATCTGGAAAATATACGTTTAGAAGGATGTGAAATAACTGATATATTTGATGGTGCTTTTAAAGACGTTCCTAACCTAAAAATAATAGCTTTGAACGACAATTTACTGAAAGGTATAAAAAGTGGTGTTTTTAATAGTTTAAATATCACGACGTTGTATTTACATAGAAATAATATTAGTTACATAGAAACTGAAGCTTTCGATAACATCACGTATTTAAAACAGATAAAATTAAACGCAAATTCCTTATCTTTTTGGGATAATAATTGGTTCAAAAATACACCGAGTTTAACAAAAATATTCTTCAGAAGAAATTTATTGAGAAGTTTACCGAGTAAAGCGTTTAAAAATTTCAACGATTCACAAAATAGGAAAAAATTAAAAATATATTTCAGTAAAAATTCAATTTCCACTATACAACGAGACGCTTTCCACGGTCTGTCCGAGTGCAGTCAAATTTGGTTGGATAGAAACGAAATAAGCGAGTTGCATGGAGATGTTTTCGCGCAAATGAAGTTTTTGGAAGTTTTGTTTTTGTCTAGTAATTTTTTGACGAATTTGCCGAAAAATTTACTAGCTGGTGTCGGTACTGAATTGTTGACTTTGGATTTGGCGCACAATAATAATTTGACTTGTTTGGATTACGAAATTGTTGCTAAAGTGAAAATAACGAATTTGGAGAAAATAAATAAATTGAACTGTGATTGTGTGGAAAAGTTGAAAGGAAATATTGTTAGAGATGGGAAAAGTAATGAAATTAATAGTGATTGTTAAAAATTAATATATAAGTTCAAGTTGAGTATTGTTTTTTTGAAATTATTTTGAAACTGATTTTATTTAGTCCAGTAAATGAAGGGACAAAGCTCCTGAAAAGTCCCTGAAGACTTCACTTTAAGCTCAATTTGTAGCTCACGGCAGGTGTTTTTAAACAAGATAAAACTTAACGCGATTGAGTTTACAGAAGGGGGGGGGGGAAACGGCTCCGTGAACCCTGGAAAACGGGTTTCTCGTTAATATCTGGCTCAATATGCGAATTAGAGAATTTTTCTTTAAATAAAAAATGAAGATCATCTTATTATCTACAGAAAGGGTCCCTATATTTTTTTTCGAAAATTCGATAGTTATCGAGATAATGAGGAATTCTGCTGTCTATGCATTAACTTGTAAGCGGGTGGACAAATTGTTCCATAACTCGGCAAAAAATTGACATTTCCCGATGATTCAAAGTTCGTCGCACTGGGAAGACCCGTAGCTATCATTCCATGTGACTTAGAGCTCGTTCGTACTTGACAAAAATATTTAAAAAACCAGTCAAAGTTTTTGAGACTATTTCATTAATTTGTTCATATTTTTCAAAAAAAAAAATAGTCTTTTTCTTCAAGCGTATAATAATAACTATATTACTTTTTGCAACACAGACCGTAGAAATATCCCATTATTTTACTAGTACAAAAATTAATTTTCATTATTGTACTAATAAAATAATGGGGCGTTGTAATCAAGTAGGTAGGAACTGTCATTTTTAAACTTATTTAATTTGACGTTTGTCTGTTTTGAAAATTTTGTGAAAAATGTCTCAAGAATTGCAATGTACGCCTCCGGAATTAGTTGAAATAGCTAATTCCAGTATTGAAACTCTAATTCCAACGAAGTCGCGTAAACTGTATGATTTGGCATACGAAAAATTTCTAAAATGGTGCAATGAATATAATGTACAGCAATACACGGAAAACGTTATGCTTGCATACTTCACGAATTTGTCCAGAAAGTTTAAAAGTTCTACTCTATGGGCACAGTATTCAATGATTAAAAGTCAATTAAACATTAAACATAATGTTAAAATAGAAAAATATAGCAAATTAATTGCATTTATAAAGCGCCAAGGGGAAAATTATACACCGAAAAAATCAAAAGTATTAACACAAGATCAATTTGATAAATTTCTCAAGGATGCACCAAATAATGTTTATTTAGCAACAAAGGTAGGTACTTTCTTATTTCTTTTTAATCATTATTACGTTTATTAAACCGTTGACAGTGATATCTACTAGCAGATCAATATTTAACTTGACAGCAAATATTACCTCATTTCCTACTTATAACATTTAATGACGGTAGCTCAGTGGCAGAGCTTTTGTCTTCGGTCGCAAAGGTCAGCGGTTCTAATCCCGGTGCTACCAGCTTTTTTTTTTATTTATTTCAACGTTTGTTTTAGGTTATATTAATATTTGGAGTCACAGGAGCCCTTAGATGCGATGAACTTGTTAATTTAAAGTCTAGCGAAATCCAAGATTTGGGAAATTTAATTTTGGTTAAAATCATAAACACAAAAAACAAAAAACAACGGTCGTTTACTATAATTGGCGATTTTTATTTGAATTTGGTAAGACAGTATACGGCTCTTCGTCCGGATGATATTGGCCTGCAGCGATTTTTTATTAAATACCAGAATGGTAAATGTCACCGTGTGGTAATGGGTATCCACAAAATATCAAACGTACCAAAAGACGTTGCTACGTTTTTGAAATTAACAAATCCTCATGAATATACAGGACATTGCCTTCGGAGGACTTCCGCAACTATTTTAGTTGACAACGGAGGTGATATTACCGCTTTAAAGCGGCATGGTGGATGGAAATCCACCAGTGTTGCTGAAGGGTACTTAGAGGATTCCATTTCCAGTAAAACACAAACTGCACAAAAAATACTTAATTGGCAAGAACAACCAAGTAATAGTTCTGGAATCGCTGACATAATAATCGACAATCAACTTACTAATAATATGATGTATACCAATGACAAAATTGTAAATGTCGAAGCTGAAAGCGGTGGCAGTGGCTTAAATTTAAACAACTGCAGTATACAAAACTGCACATTTAATATTACTGTTAATAAATAGGTAACACTTTATGTAATTTTTCGTTTGTATTAATTAAATAGTTGAGATATAAACAAAGCCTTCTATATTTTTTATAAAATGCATATTATTATTACGCTTGAAGAAAAAATAGTATATGTTACTCGGAGCAGAAGGCCCATTATATGTTTCGCCCAGTTTGCACAGCCTCGGCTAGCGCCTCGGCAGTGCAAGAATCTGGGCTCAACAATAATGTTGGCCTTCTACTCCTAGTAACATAATATACTATTATCCTAATTTTTTTTATAATGGAACCTTAGGAGGTCTTGAGTTAGCTACATTTTCAGCCGTTTTCGAAGCCCTGTACAATCTGTGGAACAAGCGCGATTTAAAAATGTATAATCCTAAATCGGACTTTTTTTTTTAATAAATAAATAAACAAATCAATTTTTCATCAAAACGCAAGAAAGATATTGGAAAAAATTTCTGAGATCACTCAAGACCTCCTAAAATCCCACTATAAAAAAATATAGTATATTATATTATAAGTATTAAAAGTGCATATTTTTTTACGAGCAATATTTGCAGTTGCGAGGCGTAGCGCAGCGCAGCCAAGCGAGTAAAAATAGGCACTTTTAGTCCGTATGATATATACTATTTTTTCTCCAACCAAGTCAAAATTAAAATAAATTTAGTTTTATTCAAAAATCGTTAATAATTTGGTAATAAATTTGAACACCTAACAGCAATAGCAAGTCAGTAGTCATGGATATCTGTTATTGTTGATAAATATTGATTGTCAAGTAGACGTCAGTAGACGTACTATAATCATATAATTTTTGTAGTAGTTTTTACGCTGCTTTCAGTATATAAGTATTATTTTATGTTCAAAATGAATCCCGAACACGATGAAAATATACCTGCGGATATATTGGAAAGTGCCGAAGCAGTATATCTAAATATTTTCCACACAAATCTCGGCAAGTTTATGAGCTTGCATATCAGCGATTCATAGATTGGTGTAAAGAAAAAATGTGCAAAACTATGCGGAGAGTGTTCTTATGGTGCATTTCTCAAATTTAACGAATACCGTCAAGCCATCCACTCTTTGGTCACAGTATTCAATGTTGCGATCCACACTGGATATCAAAAATGGTGTGGATATTAGTAAATATTCAAAATTACGAGCATTGTTAAAAAGGCAAAGTGATGGATATATACCTTAAAAGTCTAGGGTTTTTACAAAGGAGGAAGTGGATCGGTTCCTGGATATTGGACCTGATAATGTATAATTGATGATAAAGGTTGTTCTAGTATTAGGAATTGGAAGTGCTATGCGTTGTGACGAACTAGTTCATTTGAAAATTGAGGATATTGAAGATATGGACTCGGTCCTGGTCGTAAAAATTTTGCAGCCAAAACAAGGGGTCCGGTAAACTATAGGGACACGCACGAATTTCTTAGTGATTTTGCGAAAAATCGATAGTACTCACCCATTTTGAGAATTATCCTTCGAAAAATTTGCGGGTTATACACAATTTATAGAGAGAAATCCAAAAAAGATCTTTTTCCGCCACTTGAACCATCACTTTTGAACCAAATATTTTATACAAACAACCGTTTAAACGTATCACACTGAACGGGAAAGTGATGAACAACATGTTTTCACGCTAATAATAACAACATTTCAGTGAGTTTCTTCAAAATATTGTTTAAATTACCACTTTTATAAATATATATTTGAGAGGCTGCAAATTTGCATGAAAAAAATTAAATCAAATGACAAATGAGTAAATGACATAGAAGCTCTAGCGTAAGCACTAGTGTGTAACACCTGTCAAAAATCAGCGATAACCACAAATATACACCAAATTTGTAGTAAATATATAATATGATTTCGAACAGGAAATGTTGATCGCACTTTAATGATGAATGCAATGTAATGCAAACTGAGTTATTCAAGAAGGGGATCAGTGGATTAGTAATTCCCCTTCTTGAATCACTTGATATGCGCGTTACAAAGTATTGGATATTTTTCAACAATGAGAAGGGTGACTGCATGTATGTATTCAATACTTTGTTACGCGCATATTAAGTAAATCAGGAAGGGGAAGGGTGAATCCAATGTTTATATTCCCTTCCCCTTCCTGAATAACTTAACGCTTATTACAAAGCATTTGATATATTTTAAGGGGAAGGGTGAATGTAATGATTATATTTCCTTCCCCTTTTTCAAATACACAATGTAAGAATATCACCAAATACAAAATGTCTAATTTCATTTATTTTCTTGAGTTTGGGTTGAATAAATTCAATAAAAAATATAGTTTTAATAAATATTTGATTTCGCATTTTAATAATAATGTACAAGAATACCATAATTCTCAATTAATCGATTACAGCTACAGAGTTTTATGTTCTGTAGGTTGCATAACTCTCATACAGGTATATACACTCAGGTGCAAAAAAAACTGGCCCCCTATTTTTTTCTCAAAATCGGCTAAGTATATTTGTTTATTATTTTGTAAAATTATTATTACTTAGTAAAATTTATGTTAACAAGAGCAAACTTTAGAGGTACAGAAAACAAAATTTAACACATAAAATAGACTTTAGTATTTGGTATTTCCTCCTCTAGCCCTAATTAATGCTTGCATGCGGCGTGGCATCCCACTAATGAGCTCACGAACTGCGTTCTGAGGAATATTCTCCCATTCTTCTTGAAGAGCTACACGAAGCTCATTTAGTGTAGTGATGGGAACTATCGAATGATTTCAAATATCGAATAATCATTCATTGAATAGTTTTAACTATCGAATCTTATTAGTTTGTAGTAATTAGTATTTAGGAGAAAAGAAATAAACATGAACTAAAATTATCGGATTTGTTAATATTCCTAGGGACTTTTGTTTTGATAGTAATTTTTAATTACTCTAGGGACATTTTTTATAGGAGCTGGCAACAGTGGTAACTCTATCCGTCATTCGTCTAATTTATTTTTATGTGATTTACACAGCACTACTCACAAAAGATTCGCTTTAGTAGAGTTCGCTTCTTCTAGTAGTGAAACGTGAAACATAGTTTGTTAATATTTAATCTAATATTTCTTTATATATTTTAACAAATATGAGACGAACGGTGATACGTTCCTCAGCCTGGGAATATTTTAAAAAAGTCGATAGTGGTGGTACAGTAGAGTGTCTACTTTGCAAAAAAGTGTTAAAATATTCAGGGAATACATCAAATTTGAGGGATCACTTGGAGCGAAAACACCCAGGATATTTAGACCCAACTATAAATAAAACAAATAAAGACAATGATGTGCCTGATGCAGAACAAATTAGTGATAGTGTTTCTAAATGGGAACCTTCTCCGAGACCTTCAACGTCCAGAGATACTGAAGTAAAAAAAGTAACAATTAAGCGACCAATGCAAACAGAGCTATTCTTTACAGAGAAAAATGAATTAACTGAAGCTGAGAGAGACAAGTCTATGCTAAAAATGGTAGCTTTAGATTATCAACCACTATCGGTTGTAGAAGATGCTGGTTTTTTACAATATTCAAAACAGCTTCAACCATTGTATAAACATGCAAACAGAAAATTATTGAGTACCATGTTATCAAATGCCCATAAAACTATTTCTGGTCAAGTTAAGAATATGCTCTCCCATGTAGAAGATATAGCGGTGACTACAGATATATAGACGTCCGATAATAATACACCATTCTGCAGTTTAACTGCTCATTTCATTTTTGAAGATACATTACATAGTACTGTCTTAGCCACTAGCGAGTTTACTGAATCTCATACAGGTGAGAATAGAGCTGCTTTGCTGAGAAATCTTTTTGAAGAATCGAATCGAATTATTCGATAGTATTTATTCGGTAGTTCCCATCACTAATTTAGTGTGGTTGGTGCTATAGCACGACTTCTAACACGTCTGCCTAACATGTCCCACACATGTTCTATATGATTTGCGTCCGGAGAACATGCTGGTCAGTTCATTTTTTCAATGCCAACTTCTGTCAACTATTCTCTGACGCATCTCGCTGAATGAGGTCTAGCGTTGTCCTGCATCAGGATAAAGTTATCGCCAATAAATGGAGCGAATGGAACCACCTGATATGCCAAAACTTCGTCAATATACCGTTGTGCAATCAGTGAGCCCCCATTGATAAACACTAATTCCGTAGAGGCTTCACTTGATATGCCTGTCCATACCATTACGGAACCTCCGTTATGACTCAGCCTAGGGCTAAGGGCATAAGATTCCAATTGCTATGTTCACGATCAAAGTGCAATTTCGCTACCCGGTGACGTGGAAGAAACTTAGGCCCAGTTGCTGGCCTGAAAGCTTTTAACCCAACCTCATGTAATCTTCGGCGAACTGTCCATTTACTTACATTTTTACCACGAACCTCCAGAAGTCGATTTCTTGTCTGTACTGAAGTCAAATGACGATCCCTTAGAGAATTTAGTACAATAAATCTGTCATCTCGAGCGGTAGTTACCCGTATTCTACCACTACCAGGCCTTCTTGTGTTTCTTCCAGTATCTCCAAAACGTTGTAACGCCCTTTGAATGGTAGAACGACTAACATTGAGTAATCGAGCCACATATCTTTGGCTTCGACCATCTTCCACAAGAGCTACTGCTTTAGCACAATCTTCAGCACTTAAAACCATAATTAAGACTTTAAAATTGTCAACGTTGATATTGACAATATTAACATTAACAAACAATTGCCTAGCAACCGCTCAACAATTGAAAACACATAAGCTCCTTTCGAATTGCATGAATGAAATATGGAACTTTTGAATTTGAATTTTCCAAAATGTTCTTTTTTTAATGTAAAACGAGAAAATACACATGTATTCCAACTTTTTGTATTTAGAAGGAAGTCCTTTGTTGATAAAGAATACAAAATATAATTTAAAAACCAAAATAATAACCAAATTAAGCCGATTTTGAAAAAATAATAGGTGGCCCGTTTTTTCTGCACCTGAGTGTATAAAGTATAAAATGAAGTGAAGAGGCACAAACGTAATATTTATTTGAAAATGAAATGGTATAGTTTGTTCAGCCATCCTTTGCCGTCACGTCATACATTGTCCAGCTTGCTCTCTCATTCATGAAATGGATGAGACGGAATTATGACGTCATTAACGTATTTCTCATCTAAGGTCGACATAAATTTTATCTGTTACTTTTGACAGTTCAGTTGTCATATTTTGAAAACAATTCTTAACATATGTCATTGATTATAATTTTGAGGTTATGTGTAAAGTAACATTCAAGTAATATAAGACATACGTAAAACAGCAGATACGTCACCCATTATGACGTAACGGCAAAGGATGGCTGAACAAACAATATAAGCAATTTTATTTTTTATTGTGACCTAAAAATTTAAAATCTCATTTACATTGCAAGATGAAAGAAAATTTCAGAGAATACATATTTAGATTTATGGTTTTGGTTACGAATTACGTTTCATGGAAAGATATCTGTCAATTCTGTCATTTAAATTATTCACATACAAATTGGTTGTCTTTCAAATATGTATTTTATAAAAGTGGTAATTTAAATGATGTTATGAAGAATCTGACTGAATTTTTTTCACAGATTGCGAGAATACATGTTGTTGATCACTCTCCTGTACAGTGCGATCATGGATAACATGAGTGCGATACAGTTAAACAGTGTTTTGTATAAAATATCGGGCCAAAAAGTGATGGTTCAAGTGTCGAAAAAAAATATTTTTTTGGATTTTCCCTGTAAATTGTGTATAACCCACAAATTTTTCGACGGATAATCCTCAAAATGGGTGAGTACTATAGATTTTTCACAATATTAGTCAAAGAATCGTGTCCCTATAGTTCGCCGGACCCAAAAACAAGAAACCTCGTTTGTTTACCATTATAGGCGATAATTATTTGCGTTTATTTCGAAAATATGTTGCACTACTGCCATCAAATATAAAGGAACGTCGTTTATTTTTGAAGTATGTTAATGGGAAGTGTCAAAGAATAGTTGTTGGTATTCACAAAATTAGTGCCGTGTCGCAAGAAATTGCAAAATTTTTGGAGTTAGAAAATTGGAAGGAGTATACTGGACATTCGCTAAGAAGAACATCTGCTACACTTCTTATTGATGCTGGCCGTGACCTCACTTGTCTTAAAAGACATGGGGGCTGGAAATCGAGTACGGTAGCAGAAGGATATATTGAGGAATCACTTATCAACAAAGAGAATATTGCCAGAAAAATATTGCAACCTGAAGTACCTGTTCAGATATTTCCTCGAATGTTTCATCAACATTTACGGAGAATATTTTGAGTTGTTCTTACATTAATGAAAATCTTTTGAATTGTTCGAAAATTGTTAGTAATAATTTCAGTGGTGCTTTGAATTTTGGCAATAATTGTTCCAATTGTACATTCAATATCTCTATAAATAACAAATAAATACCTATATATAGTTGCCCAATTAGTTTGTTTTACGAAGTTTGTAAGAGACAATGTTTTTTTCTTCAAATTTCAATCAGAGAGCTCAAATGCAATTACTTTTAGTCCTAGGATTAAAAGTGTTGCTAAGCAACGAGCAAAGGGAATTGATGGCTTTTGCACCTGAAAATAGTACAAAAATGTCAACATTTTTTGATAGTTGGAGGAAAAGACTATTTTTTTTAAATATGAACAAATGAATGAAATAGTCTCAAAATCTTGTGGAAAAAACTTTGACCGCTTTTCAAAATATTTTCGTCATGTACGAACGAGCTGCAAGTCACATGGAATGATAGCTATTGGTCTTCCCATTGTGATGAACTTTAAATCATAGGAAAATGTCAATTTTTTGCCGAGTTATGGAACAATTCGTTCGCTCGCTTACAATTTAGAATTCCTACAGGCAGAGCAGCAGCTGAAATGAGGAGACTTTTAGGTCTCATTATCTCGATAACTATCGAATTTTCGAAAAAAATGATACGGACCATTTCTGTAGATAATAAGACGATCTTTATTTTTTACCTGAAGAAAAATTCTCTAATTCGCATATTTAGCCAGATATTAGCGAGAAACCCGTTTTCCAAGGTTTAGGGGGCCATTTTCCCCTCCTTCCGTAAACTCAATCGCGTTAAGTTTGTTCTCGTTTAAAAACACCTACCGTGACCTACAAATTCAGCCAAAAGTGAAGTCTTTACCGACTTTTCAGGAGCTTTCGATATTTTCAGGTGTTCAGTGTCTCATCAAAATCATTTAACCACTTTTCTCTCACCCTATTCCAAGGGAAGGCGTTGCATTTTTAATATTTTTCAATTTTAAAAAACTACAAACCTGTGCAGAAGGGTGGTTCGTCTGAAACGTCACCACAATTGTCGTTACCATCACAATACCCATTCAATCGTATACATTTACCATTTCTACATGGAAATTCGCTTATTCTACAAGCCGGTCCCAAGCTAATTTCGTGTAGTTGTAGTACGAAAATTACCATCATACACAACCACGACATTCTAGAAAAAATAAAAAATAGAGATAAAACATGTTTCTCAGTGTAGTTATGTTAAAAAAAATATATCGAAGTAAATTTGCCGCATCACCGCTTAATTTTCTTATTTAAGAGTGGAAAAAAATCTCGTCGAATACACTCGAGCTTTTAAAATGCCGATTAATCAAAGCCGAGAGTCTTTTTTTGTAGATTACGGACGTCCAAGAGAACCTGAGATCCATTAGGCCGTTGACATTTTCACAAAACTTACGAACGTATTTTATCTCTTGGTTGTAATATTGATTAGATTTCACCTTTGAAAGTGTAAAAAATTTTTCTTCAACGTAGAAATCGTTCGGTTACGTTTATGTAAAAATATTTTGAATTATGCGCAGGCCTACTACGTCCCTGATAATGGTTAAGGACCTACCATGTAGATAAAAGAGAGAGGAGGGAAGGTAAGCGTGGTAGTGATTTAACCAACTTTCAACGGAAGTCGCCATATTGAGAAGCCACATTAGTGACATTGGTCATCAATTCTTGTGTCAACATAGATAACCTTAATATACGGAAATGTGTCAAATTGAAAAGCCACGTTGAAAAAATAGTGATTTTCAGTATTATAAAGGTTATTTATGAGTATTAGCACGTATTAGTGTGAATTTAAGTTGATATTGAGTACGCCTCTGGTTTGTTTACGTTTCAACGGAAGTCGGCCATATTGAGAAGCCACTTTGGTCGAAGATTATTTATACTGTTATGTTCTCTCCTCTCTCTCTTTTACCTCCATGGGACCTACCTAGCGACAAAAATTCAGTGTAAGGTCAGTGTGGCCAACAAAAAGTGGTTTTTTCTGACAAGAATGACAGTTAAGGTCTACCATTCAAAACGAAAGATTTTTGCATGTTTTTCATCATTGCGAACATCTATATTGCTTTATTAAAATAATGAATGCACCCCGAAGCGTATATTTTGAATTTTAAAATGATTTTTTAGCTGAATACACAACATATCGGTGGCCAATAATTCTAGGGACTCTTGGCATGTCAAAATTTCATTTCTATTATTCTGTCACTAGTTATGTCAAATGTCAGTTATATTTATTTTTGTTGATATTCGTCTAATTGTGTATGTCCATTTTCGATTAGATTTTTGTAGCGTGCGGGTTCAAAGGTCACTAACCATATGTATCAAATCAAAAAACACAGAGGTTACCAAAATGTGAGATAACAAATACACCCGGAGAGAAGAAGAAGAAGATTATTTTAACTAACATGTTTCATAGACGTACCAAGATAGCTACATCATATATTGTCACTTTGAATTGTCAAACTGACATTTAAATAAAAACTTCGCTGGTGAAAGAATTTTTAAAATCGCTGAAAACTAAATACATATCCTTCTTTTTCCCGTCAAAATTGCATAAGTCTGTCTTATTTATCTTACGGACTTTATTTGGAAGTTATGATTAAACGCATTAGAAGAAAACGAAAACGGTGAGTATGTCTTTGTTGAATCGTATGACCCGCACGATAAGAGTGCCTTTGACTATAGTTGTATCTATATTCTTCTAATTATTTTTTCCACTGACATCTGACATAACTAGTGACAGATAACAGAAATGAAATGGTGACATGCCAAGAGTTCCTAGAATTATTGGCCACCGATATGTTGAGTATTCAGCTAAAAAGTCATTTTAAATTTCAAGATATACGCTTCGGGGGTGTATTCATTATTTCAATAAAGCAATATAGATGTTCGGAATGATAAAAAACATGCAAAAATCTAATGGTTTGAATGGTAGACCTTAACTGTCATTCTTGTAAAAAAACCTCTTTTTGTTGGCCCCACTGACCTTAGACCGAACTCCTCTATTGAAACATATACACCATCCCAAGAAGAAACGAAGCTTGTGCTATTTTACAATTCATTTTCTGAGTGCGCATGTCTGACAGTCGCCATGTTAAGCCCGTTATCTGTCAATGATATGTGATTTTATTGTTTACCAAAGAATTTTCTTTGTTGTAAGCTTTATGATTATTTACATCTTTTTGTGTGTTTTGAACGATAAAATTTGTTTAAAAAATTACATTTATTAGTTATGGCGCCAAAAGCTTGTGCAATTCGTGGCTGTCATTCAAGTGATGGATAATAATAATTGAAAAACACAACAAAACTTCGATATCTATGGAGAAAAGTTTACTGTCGCTTCTTTTTTATAACTTCGTTGTCACAGATATCAGTAGGTACATTTTCTCTGGGTGTAAAATTTAATTATGAATCTGTTGAAGTGTAACTCTTAAATATATAAATAATGATAAAAATTTTATATTCAAGCACCACACTTATTGTAATTTTATATCATCATTTACTGAAATTATTTCTATTGTAAACTGATATTATAAATATATAATCTATTATTATTGTATTGGTTTTTAGACTCACCCTATCCTACATATAGTGCTACATGCATACATACTTACAGATATAATTTCGATAACAATATAGAAAATAAGAATCATTTGGTTAAAAAATAGCTCATTATTTCTAATAATGGATGGTACCTACCTATTCCAAAAACAGAAGCTAAAACTTATATTTATAATATTTCTCACAATATTTGTTAAGCTGTTAAATTAACTTAAACAATTCATAAATTGAGTTGAGCAATTAAAACTTTGTCGAAAAAAGTCATAAAAATAAACAATAATTATTATATGAGATTCTTTGGTTTCACTTTTTTGCGTGTAGTTATTTTAATTTATATTTTTTGAACAATTTTCTCAGTGTAACTTGATCCGTTATCTGTCAACGTCAGTTTGAAGGCCACGAAATTTTGCCCCAAAACATAAAAGGATTTACGCCGGCTTTCGTTTCTTGTTTGGCTGGTGTATTCTGTGGTATTAATCTCGATATGACTCATTAACTGTCAATATGACGGTTTAGATTCACTCTAGGTCACAGTACGTTCGTTTCAAAATGAACTATTGAAATATTATTAAAAAATATTGATATTAAAAGCTTGTAGTTACAATTAATTCTTAAAAATTGCTTTAATATGGATAAAACAAGTTTGATGAAGCATATTTTTAGTTGAGGAATTGTCAATTTTACTTGTAACCAATGTAAGAAATTGAAATAAAATTATTGGATCAAGGTCTATATAAAAAACAATTGGGTTTGATTATTTATTAGTCACTACTGTCAGTTCATTTAAGTCAATATGTAAAAAATTTATTGTGGATCATCGAAATTAAAGTTATATCATGCCTTCACGTTCAAAATCAAGAGGCGGTTGCATACGAATTTCCCCAAAACAATACTGCAGTCTTTTCGGTAAGAAAAAAGGCGGTCGCTCCCGAAAGGGTCGTTCTAAAAGAGGCCGGAGCAGATCTCGTAGTCGATCCAGAAGAAGTAGGTCAAGAAGAAGCGGATCGCGAAGACGTCGATCCGGAAAAAGTCGATCTAGAAGAGGGCGTGGTCGAAGAAGCCGGTCGAGAAGACGCGGCGGCTCTCGCAGACGATCTAAAAGAGGTAAAAGCAAGAAAAAGTGCAGTAGACCAGGTCCCAAAACGAATAACCCCTTTTTAAATTTCATGCGAGTCTTTAGACGTAAATACTGTGGATGGCCGATGAGCAAAATAGCCATAGAGGGCGCCAAATGTTGGTGTTCGATGAGCACGGAAGATAAAAAGAGATTCTACAGAGAAGCTTGTTCTAAGATCAAAAAGAAAAAATCCAGAAAAGGAAAACGAGGTAGAAGCAGAAGCAGAGGTCGTAAAGGTAAACGACGCAAAAGCGGTAGTAAAGGCAGAAAACGTAGTCGATGTCTTTGAGAAGAGAACGTGAAATTTGATTTTCTCTTTTTGTCATTTTTTTTTATTTTAAATACAGTTTATACAGTGGACAGTGCGAGATTTGTTTTTATTTTTCTGATAAATGGCTTTCTATAATTGGCTGGGTAAGCGTATAAAAATTTTGTGAGCTGCCAGGGACTGGAGGTTATTATATTTTCGTTCTCCACGGGATTCCAAAAAAAAAAATAATACAATATACGAGCATATCAGCCTCGCAATTATTACACTTCTGTTTCAAAACCTAATTTACCGAAATATTTATCGCGAAAAGTATCAAATCATGGCCGGGTAACCGAATTAAAAACTGGGAATGGATTACCTGGCGTTGTAATTTCAACCGCAACCCGCTATGGTAGTCAATTTTCAACAATGATTGTTTTTCTAATTCCATTAATAGATATTTACAGCATAACAATCGTAGATACTGCAAATTTAATAGTTTCGGAGGCGAATAGGGGATTTTTCGGGGATACTCGAGCGTGGCAGTTGAATATATGAGAGATACCTTAGACCTAATAGAACAACTTTAAAAAGTATTAGCTCGATATGTTGTAGTGACGCGCGGCTGGGATAGACGATCAGATTACTAAAAAAAATAATCGATAGTCTGAAATACTCGAGCGCGTCAGATTAAGGCCCGGTTGTAGATGCATAGTTCAACTGTGGTTCTGCGTTGAACCGAGTTTAATTGCAAATTTTTGTTGTAAGTACGTCAGTCACTACTGATCTGTGGTTCAAATAGAAGTTTACGTGAACGGTCCTCGAAGGGCGTTCAAAGGCGGTTCAAGAGGGTTTTGGCATTTGACGTTGAGTTGTTAACCTTAAAAAGTGAGGTTGAATATCTGATAATTCATTATTTCAATTAAAAAGAACAAATTATTAGAAGAATTAACCGACGATGAAGATTTTTTACAAATTTTGAATGGTTTTTTACATCCTAGAAGACCGCAAACCTTTAGAAATAGACCCAGTCATTTTGAAATATGGTCTGATATTGAATTTAAATGTAGATTTCGATTAGAAAAACAAACTGTGAGATTTGTAAGTTAACTTCACTGATATTATGTTGTGTAGTAGAACTTACCTAATTTTCAAGTTATTGGTCCGATTATGTAAAGCAAGAGGTGGAGGAACCAGAAGGAAGAAGACTTTTTTAGAGGAATTATTTATTTATCATTTTTATTTAAAAAATGTATGGCGTTTGCATTTCCTGAATTTTTTAAATGTGGCTCTAAGTATAAAATTAATTTCTTTATTTAGCCTGTAATAGGCAATGAAAAGGTCTTACGGTATATCAAACGGATTTTTCTTTCTATACGCATATAATTCCTAAAACATTTTTCAATTTATACTCTAAAATTTGGCTTATTTTTTTGTTTCGATATTGGAAAATGGGATGATATTGATGTTCATTTTGACTCATTTCATGAAAATTTCCAATATTCAACTTATAACAAACAGTGTCAAAACGTCGAATATTTTGGTCGGTGTTATCTTCACAGCGAAATATTATTATACATCGATGTAAGTTACATCAACAGCGTACAGAATAGCTTTTTCGTAACATCTCTCGACCTTGAAGATTTACAGCGCTGTTACCGCTAACATTTTTGTACAGAATAAGGCCATAAGGATATTAAAATATTCTCTTCTTTCGAACTGAAATTTGTTGATCGTTTTTTATTTGATCTCTATTAATTTTCCACACAAAATACAACAACCACCACCTTTTTGTTTACAACCACATACACCTGATAATTCTCAATCAACACTGTCAGTCAACGATCAAGTTTGGCATGGGACATTAAAATTTTAGATGAAAAGCATAGTTCAGTGCAACCAACGTGACCTGAACGGCGTTCAACCAAACTAATATTGATCTTGCACTCTACAACGAAAACCAAAATGAACTCGGTTCAAAGTTGACTGGCAGTTCAGTTAAACTAACGTTCACCTGTGACATCTACAACCGGCCCTTAGAGCCACATGAAAAAAATCCAGGAAATGCAAACGCCATCCATTTTTTGAATAAAAATGATACACTAATAAAGTTTCTACATATAATATAACGTTAACCTAAAAATTCTTATTCCTTCTAGTTCCTTGACCTCTTGCTTCACATCATCGGACCAATAACTTAAAAACTAGGCAAATTCTATTGCACAACATAATATGAGTGAAGTTAGCTGCGATGTAATATTGCGCTGTCAATAATTTTGTTACATCAGGATGTTCAGAATACGATTTTCAACCGCGCTGTTGAATTTGATTTAACATTGCGATTTTAACTACGTTACGGATTGTTGTACAGAATAAGTCTATAAAGCATAATTAAAACTCAAAATCCCGTTTTTTTGAGTATAATATCTCGAAAACGGAGGGTGTTAAGAAAATTGATATGGAACAACGATGATTAAATTATGTAACTTTTATTATATCTCAAATTTTTTTTTCCCAAAGCTTCTCGACAATTTTCGTGGACTCGGAAAAAGTTACGCGTATCTGTATACAAAAGTATTATTAACATGTACAGTTTCATTTATTTATATTATTCAATAGCCTGTTGATCCTCAAATTATTTGTTGGACGTACCTTAAGCAAAACGAAGTGAAGAATTGAAGCAAAAAAGAGGAATGTGCCATAAACATGTAATACAGATCTTCTTCGGTCAGATTAAGAGAACCCACTAACAGATTAAGAAAATATGCTTTCAGGATACCGAGATAAACCTCCCCTATGAAAATCTGACGCGCTCGAGTATTTCAAAAGAACTTTTTTTTTGTATTTTCAAAAATTTGTCGAAACTTATCGTCGCGCCGAAATCGTTAGTTTTTTTAAAGGGGCATACTTAACACCCCTTCCGAAAATCTGACGCGCTAGAGTAATTTTTCTTTTCGGATTTTTGACTACTTTATATGCCTACCCCCACCACGCAAACCGGCAGATTAGTATACCGTTATTATCAGAGGCACTTGTGGTATACGTGGTATGAATATCTGACGCGCTCGAGAATCCCAATTAACTGTTTTTTAACATTTTTGAAAAACCGTAGACGCCATACCCACCGCTTAAATGGTTTTTACCATACGAGCTTTTCTTTTCGAAATTACTTTATCTTTCGATTTTGATAGATCTCGACGGCGCTCGAGAATGTCGCCACTCTAACTATAACGTTTTTTTGTAATCTATCAGGAAATAACTAAATTCTTCTTTTTTTTTTCTTATACAGGTACTATTTTGCCCCCCAAAAGAAACCCTCATAACAAAAATGAGTTCTTATATAGAGGATTGTCTTGTCAAATGATTAATTTCCATTTATTACTCCAAATAACTTTAAAATTACTTATTTTAAACTAGGTTAGGTTAGGTAGGCGGTGAGTGGGTCGATAAGGCCCTCCACTGCGACTGGCAAGAGTCAATTGTGGCTCACACCTATTCAGATTTCACCAAACAAATTCAGCTTCTTAACAATGCCGATTAGCTTATTTGGTGAATGATATTTCAGGTCAGAGTGCGAGAGAGAGAGACCCTGCCAAACATCAGATACCTGATAAGAGACGCGGCGAGGCAGGCACAAATTATATGCTCTGCTGTTACATCATCTTCCAGACAAAGTCTGCAAGTCGGATCTTCCGACAGTCCAAGTATCAGCATATGATGATTCAGATGACAGTGGCCTGTTAGACAACGTAGGTCATTGCTGCTATAGTCTAACATTTTTTTGGAGACATTCTTCGAAGGATGTATAACAGCCTTTGAATGAATCAATCCTGGTAAATTATACCAAAAGTCTAAAGCTCTTCTTGCTGTCCAGGTATTTAGTGTTTGTTTGGCAAAACTTATTGAGATGCCAATTGTAGGTTCTGGTCCGATAGAAACACGTGCAGTTCCCTCCCTTGCAAGAGAGTCTGCCTTCTCGTTTCCTTCCATGCCAGAATGGCCAGGGATCCAGACCTCAATACTTTATTGAGTTCTCCTATTGAGAGTCTTTTTTGGCAGTCTAAAACCAATTTCGACGTTACACGGTGAGAGCCAAGTGCTTTCAAAGCCGCTTGGATGTTCGATAAAATTTTTATTCTTCTTTGTATGAGATTGGCTTGCTCCACTCTCTCCACACATGATACAATGGCGTAAATTTCCGCCTGAAATACGGTTGCATAGGATCCTAGAAAGGTTGAAATTTCTGTCCTGGGTTTGCGCCTGCATACACCTGCACCGGAGGGTGTTTTTGAGCCGTTTGTGTACCAACAGCTGTCTGCTATTAATAGTTCATCCTTACGGAGGACACATTCATCTCTATTTGGAATTAGGACGGTATAAGGCAGGTCGTAGTTTACTGTTGGAAGCATTATGTCAGAGGTCATTCCGAAAATACTGTGATTTTCAGTGTCCACTAGCATTCTCCTTCGTTCTGTATAAGTCTGATTTCTGCATTTAGAAATTTGCGCAATTCTGTATGTTGTCCATCTAGTCTCTCTTTCCAAAAATTTAAACTGAAAATAATATATTTAAGATCTTCTTAAATGATTGGAAATATAATATTTGAAGCAACACCACCAGAGCTCGGAAAGTAACTCAATTTATGTGGGAGAAACGTCTGGAAATTTTGAAATTGGATAGACGGAACGCTTAGTGGACTAAGGGGTCTATTCTGTAACTAATCCTTCAAAATTTAGTTTTTAACGGGTCTTTAAAAATTTGTTGTTGAAATGCTATTCTGCAAGTATACATTTTAGAGGACTCTTAAAAATTATATATTTTAAGGGTTTCCTTTAAAATTTCGAGTAGAGTATCTGGCAACAGCGCTTTTGTTATTTAATAGCTAATCTTTAATAAAAAAGAAGGGAAAGTTATTGAAGATAGAAGAAAAACATAATAATATGTATTTGATGGTAAACCACAAATCACTCCACATAAACTGTTTTTGGTTTCTTGCATGAAATTATTATGAGTTATACAGGGTGTTTTCAAATGACACTTACAACGTTTGCATAATATCCCATCTCTTGTAATGTGTTGACTACTTAGTGAAAAATTATGTTTGAATGGAATATAATTCAACTTTGTAATTATCTTATTTTTTATTGTCATCAATTCTTTTGTGAATAAAGTTTGGGAAAGTATATTCAACAATCTCCTCCCAACGTTTTAGATGCAAATTATTTCCTGTTACATATTCTAACCACTAACCATTAGTAGTTTGGTAGTTATTAAGAAAAATACATGAAAAATCTTTTTTCAATTTCATTGGTAAAAAGCTAAAAAGTGATCTTACAGACATACATTACATAAAAACATTAAATATCTTGAAAACTACAAATTTTTTGATATGTGAATGTTATGCGTTTTTCACGTGGAAACCATTGAGAACCACAATAAAATAAAAATAGCTTCAAATGCCAGTGGCGTAAAAAATGGGAGGGGCAAGATAATATATTCTTCCAAATGTATACACCACCGGATCAAGAATTGAAACGTGTTTTTCTTCAAAATATGCCCTTTTGAATTTAAAAACCACGTGCCAAATGTCAAATCAATTTATCCATCCATTTTAAAGTTATCAAATTAAAACTTTTAAATTTTCATAAATGCAGCACCCAGTATATCGAAAACTAAATAGTCTAGACAGACCACTTAATCCTTATATCACTTTGTCCAATTTTACGAGAGGTATCTATACATGCAAACGTTGTAAGTGTCATTTGAAAACACCCTGTATTATAGTTATAATGTTATAAAAAATGACACGGGAGCCGAGAACAACTAAAAACAAAAAGGTAGAACGTGTCGCGGTACACACGGTAGGAACTTTAGTTCCTTTTAAGCAAAAATTATGTAATACATCTGACGTTATAGATAAACGATTTGCATATTCTTTGGTGGTCGAGTAGTAAGCATACCAGACTCTCACGGGGTAGACTCGGGTTCGATTCCCCGTGAGGAAGTTTTTTTTTATTGTTAATTTTATTTTTAAATAATTATTCTGCTTGATATTAATAACGACAACACGTTTGAAATATTTAGCAGAACATTCATTATTATAGATAATGGTACGGTACCCTTCTTGAGGGAGTCCGACTGGCAACATCTACTTACAATAGCATCGCATATTTAAAAAGGGAAACCGTAGCATTATACAAATTGGACATTCAAGAACTGTACGTTTACCACAAAAAAATTAGTGGAAACATAAAATTGAATTGTTAAATTTTCAATTTGAAGTTATATTACAGTTTATAGAAATTTTTATTTTCTAGATTTTTACTTAAGTGGGTCGTAGAAAAAATATGCTGCTCGACTCGTGTGGGTTCTCCATATCGCACTTGAACGATTGAGCACTCCGCCTATAGCGTCGTGCTCAAACTTCGTCCTCGTGCGATATGGCCATCATATCCACAAACTACAATTTCTTTCAAAATATGCCCTTTTACATTTAAAAATAACCTGCCAAATGTCAAATCAATTTATCCATCCATTTTAAAGTTATCGAATTAAAACATTCAAGTTTTCAAAATTTCAACACCCTGTATTTCGAAAAGTAAATGTGCTAGACCCCTTAAACCCCCCAAAAAAATTATGGAAATAATAGTAAAAATTTATCCGAACAAATTCAAGTAGATCACCAGCACTGCGAATACCAGCCTTGCATAGAATTTTAATATAGCAAACGTTTGTGACGTAGAAGGTTCATTTACATCTCGTATGCAATAATTTCTATGACTATTATTTCCACGATAATTATTAAAATTAGGCCGAGTGTTAGAATTGCCTCTTTTATTACCATTGTAATTTGTGAAATTACCTCGTCCCCTGCGAAACTGATTGTAATTTGAATTTTTTCTTTTACCCCAACTTGAGGAATTATGACTTTTCATAAAAAACATGTTTTGTTTGGGTATTTCTTCGTCTTGTGCACCCTGAATGGCATCGCTAAGTTTAGTATAATTTCTAGATTTAACTATGGTTTTCAAATCGTTATTTTGTAGGCCATTCGCAAATGCATGGATTGCAATTTTTTCATTAACTACTCTTAAAGTTTCCATTGCATCTACATTGCCATCGCCTTCACTAATCGTTAAATTAACTAATAATTCTTCAACATATCTACCGAAACTATCAATTGATTTCCCATTTTGTTTTGCATTATGTAATTGATTTGATAAAGTTGAAACTGATTTTTTAGTAATGAAGTGCGATCTCAAATCGGAAATTAAATCCTTATTTGTATCATAATTTTGTTTTAATCTAATTTTAGCATTTTCTGAAAGACGTGTCTTTAAAACAAAAATAGTTAAAAGTTTTTTACCGTTCGCATCTAGTAATGAGTCGTATAATTCAATGTTATCAATGAGACTTTTTGTTACATTTTCATTTCCGTTCATAACAGGAATTAAACCTGTGGCAGTTTTCAAATCAAATTTTTCTGACATGTTTTCTACTTTAGCACTTAAATCTGAATTTGAATTATTACCCTCAGTTGCATTTGCTAATCTATCTTGTAAAATTTCATCAATACTTTTTAGATACTTTTGAATTGAATCTGCCAAAGCTAGAATGCCTTGTTTATCTTTATCCTCAAAAGTTGCATTATTGACTAACAGTTTTAAATCATTGAAATTATCTTTAAGCTTATCTAGTTTAATAAACTTACGTTGTACTTTTTCTAAATTTGTCCTTCTATCTACGGGGTCTTTATTTAAGTTCCTATAAAATACTCTCAATTCTTCGAGCAAGTATTTAAGTTCGTTGCAAACCGGCATCACACTTTCACGCACATTTTGTAAATTTTCTCACTTTAACCATCACTTTTATACCAATTCTTGACTAGCCGTAATTTCTCTTCGGATCTTCCTTTCAAGCCGCTTCTTACACTTTCCATATAAATAACAGATGACAACTGCAACTGCTATAATAACAACTCCAATTTCCAATATATCTTTGATGGAAACACCTCCATTTTGTTTTGGACTATTTGACTGTCCTCCGCTATTTCCTGACTGGGCTATAACAATTTCTTCTTTCTCTTCCTTTGAATAAGTATTTCCGCCCATTTTCTCACAACTTCATATTCTCATTTTATTTATTTATTATTTTTTCGGCTGGCAGGGTCGCCATGTGATAAACTAACTTCTCTTTAATTAGACTTTAATAATTTAAACACATTTTGTTATAAAACCTAATTTTATTTACTTCTACACTAGTTGAATGCACAAATTATAATAAATCTACAATAATCCATTTAACCTAAAACATTATATCAAAATCGATCTATCAGCGTAAAGTACTTCAGGTAGCAACAGTCTTATTGCTGATTAAACAGTATACACAGGTCAATAATACTACACCTGAAGTCGATGCACTTGATAGAGGAAATTGTGAAATATATATTACTAAATATCTAAAATAATGAATATCATTACAGGTGGTTCAGTGGTAGAATGCTCGCATTCCACGCGGGCAGCCCGGGTTCGAATCCCGGCCGGAGCATATGCATCGCTGCTTCGTAAACGAGAGAGAGACTAAGGAGAGAGCACAAGCACGCAAGCAAGGCACATAACGAAGCAACGTAACATAACGTAGCGAAACGTAACGCGCAACGGTCAGATCTTTTGCGTCGCGACCCCTGGTCGCTCAAACATAACCTGACGTAAAGAACTAAAGTTCCAATAAAGGTTTTTCACATTTTTCTTGACACTTCCTTGGAAAAGGTAAATACTTTTAAATAAATTAGTATTGTTTGTTCAGCCATCCTTTGCCGTTACGTCATACATTGTCCAGCTTGCTCTCTCATTCATGAAATCGATGAGACGAAGTTATGACGTCATTAACGTATTTCTTATCTTAGGTCGACATAAATTTTATCTGTTACTTTTGACAGTTCAGTTATTATATTTAGAAAACAATTCTTAACATATGTCATTGATATAATAATAATTTTGAGGTTAAGTGTGAAATAACATTCAACAAATATAAGACATACGTAAAACGGCAGAATACGTCACTGATTATGATGTAACGGCAAAGGATGGTTGAACAAACTATATGTATTTGAAAGGAATCACTCGAATCCCTAATACTTTTTTGGTGTAATCTAAAATATGCCTAAGAATAATTTATAAAGATTGTTAAATTAAATTATTTCAAATATAACCTAACAATGTTCCTTACTTCTTGTGATTTGCTATTAATTCTACATACGCCATTTTTGTTACCATTATTATTAAAAGGCACACTTTCACATCCCTTTAAAAATAATAGTTTTAACAGGCTGTTTTAAAGGAATCCTGTGGTTAGCGAATACCGATTTGATTTTAGCGCCGGTAAAATTTTTAACGGCCTCTAAATTTTAAAGGAAGAGTTACAGAATGGGCCACTAAAGAAGACTGAATAAATGTAAAATTTTGACGAATTTATATTCAAAACATAAAAACAGAGTGGAAAAATAAAATGATAATGTTTTTCTAAATGTATTGGGTATTTTTAGATCCTGTTTTTTAAAATATGAATGTGAAATGATATTTTTTTTAAGATCTTGTCGAATTTATACAGATTTTTATACAGAGTTGTCAAATAAAAGTAAATCTAGATCATTAGTTGTAAAGCTGAACTCACCTTATTATTATCTAAGCTAAAGAGTTTGATTCCACTTGCAATTTCCCTTAAATCGTATAACTATGGTGATAATTTCATTAACCGATGCTATGTAACGTTGATCATCCATATGGCCTTAATACCCAAAATGTTTTTTAACCAGATCTGCAAAAAATAATAATAAAGGGTATAAAGAAAGTGTCTTATTGAAATAAAGTAAACTGACGTATGAGCTAAGTAGTATTTTACACATAAAATGTAGGACAGAAACAATTAGTGAGGGGATTCTACCTAATGTACCGGGGGTGTCTGATTAATTAGCAGACGAACCATTATTAAATGGGTATACAGATTGCGAAAAGTCTATTCGAGCCATGCGATTTACACAAGTGCAACAAGGAAAATATAAGAAACACACTTGAAAGAGAGAGAAGAATAATTGTGCGCAGTCAGCTGTTGCCAAATGTATTTATCTGTTAAAGTTATTCCCAATTTTTGTCGTCAACAATGTTAAATACCAATAATTGTTAAATCGAAAGCTGATAAACAGATTATAAAAAGAACAGATACGAAAGCTTGACAGTAAAAAGAGAGAGAGATGGGTGGACATACCCATTTAAATGCTCATCGTCTTATGTCGACTCCGTTCGGGCTGCTTCGCGAAATTTGTCAACAGGGTTGTCAGTTTGCATCATATTTCCTTCAATTTACGATCATAGGTCAAATATTTTATAAGCATTTTTTTAAGTGTGATAGTTATACAGATACAAATATTCTATATTTACTTGTTTTAAATCAATTTTATTAACATTAAAAGAATTATATAATTAAAAAGATTATAATGTATCAAAATCATACCATAAATATATACTTTTTTCACAAACCACATCCTTAGCAACCATGCACAATAGCGGTGACGGCTAATAACCTAACCTAACATAATCAAAACGTCAAAACATGCTCAAAATCACTTGTAATCTGTGTTCAAAATTCATAACGCCATTTTTGTTTGCTTCATTGTTTGAAGGTGTTCAGTCGGCGATATTAATAAAATTGTGTTATTTGACTTATCGATTGTGCGTTGTGGTAATATTAAATATAAAAATATAGTGGTACAAAGTTGGCAGAAGCAAACGTGAGCCCTGGTGGGCGTGTTCATGTCGCTGTAGTTGAATTTTTGTAGTAACAATTCGATATTTTGAATCGATAATCAAATATCGATACCATAAATGTCAACTGTTAAGAGATATGTAAACAAAGTCAAACTTGCTAAAAATTTAACTCTAAATATTAATAAAAAAAGTTATATTGGACCAAAACTAAAAGTACCGTTTGTCAAAACCAAACATGAGCCCCGAATAATATGCGAACTAAAATAAGGTCATCGCAAGCAGCCAATCAAGAGCCAATGTTAACGATTGTCCATTAGTAATTGTTAAATATAATCGAAATAATATGACCGAGTGATTTCTTCAACGTACATCATTTTATTCATTCTGAATCAGTGTTGTCAATGCGAGAATGATTATCCGATTTTTAGACAATTCCACTAATTTAGATCCAATAGTTCTTCGAATATTTTGTAGAAGGGATACATAAAATGGCTATTGTTTTGGGGGATTTTCCATATTGACTGGGGTCGAAGACTTTATTTAGATAACCAATGTGTCCTTTTGGTAATTTTGACAAATCCTGATAATTTGAATAGTAAGTTCGGTTAATTTTCATTTTTGCATCGGCAACACTGGACTATAACCAGTTCATATTTTGTTGCTTTCCATAGAAACTTGACCCTTCTTTTTCATGACATTAATACAGTCATGTAATTTGGAAATATAGACATTTAGGGCAAACTGTAGTTTTAGTGTTGGTCCAATATAAATTTTTTTATTAATATTTAGAGTTACATTTTTAGCAAGTTTGACTTTGTTTAAATATCTCTTAACAGTTGACATTTATGGTCTCGATATTTGGTTATCGAAATATCGAATTGTTACTACAAAAATACAACTACAGCGACATGAACACGCCAACCAGGGCTCATGTTTGCCAACTGTACATATAGTTATTAAATAAATACATAAATATATATTCGATTATGATTATTGTTTTAATTCATGGCGCAGTTTTAAAGATTTAGTGGAAACTTCCAAAAAAACTAGATCCGGCACTAGAAATTGTTATTGTCCCCGAGTCAACACTGCAATTTGGTAAGAAATTCAGAAAATATTTCAAACTAGCAACATCGCGGCCATACCGACTTAAAGGTTCAAGGTCATTGACGACGGAGCTGAAAATTGTTTGATTCTTTACCGAGATTCGTATATCTGTTCTATTTCTAATCTGTGGTATAGATGTTATTTATTGCAGATGGTAATTTGTCCATTTATTTTCTTGAACTACTTTTATTCTGTGTTGATCTAATTTATTTTTCAAAAGTCAATAATATTACCAATCTCGAGTTTCTCTCAATAAATACGGCGTTATCCCGTATTGAAAGTTAAATGCTAAATAAGATAATTATTCCTTAGAAAGTACCAAACATTTTAAACTGGCAACGCTGCTTTCATATCAGATTGGTAGCTGGAACTGAAAACACGCCCAACGCTGACTGCGAACAATTATTCTTCTCTCTCTTTCAAGTAGCTTTGCTCATATTTTCCTTGTTGTACCTACTTGTGTAAATCGTATGGCTCGAATAGACTTTTCGCGATCTGTATTACGTTGGTTTTAAGTTCAAACAAAACTAATAAAGTTCAGATTTGGCAACACTGTAAATGTAGTGATTTGTGTATAAAAAAATTGAGTCTTTTGTGTTCGTAACCATAGTTCAGTGACATTTTTGTCTAATAGTATTTTTCTATATACCCCTAAGTTGGAATCATATGGAAAACTTTTTTTTAATTAAGGGTAAATGAAACTCAAAGTCCAAACCACAACTTTAATATTGATATTGTCCTCCAAAAGAACAAACCATATAGCTTAGCAACTAGTTTCGGTAAAATTTACCATCATCAGGCTATAAAAAAAGGTCACAATTATCAGAAGATCAAATTTAATTAAAGTTAAATTGAGACAAAATTATATTATGTTGTTGAGATGATATGAATTCTTAGATATTAAACAAAGCTTACATAAAAATTAAATATTGACAAGTTATATTATATTAAATTACAATTTAGTTACCTTATGAAACATTTACTACTGGTGTAAAACCAATCAATTTCCCATCATCATCATTGCTGTAGGTATTTAAATGGTTCGGAAAAGAAAAAGAAAAGGAGAAAACTTATGCTAAAAAATATCCATGGCCATGGAAACTTAATTAAAAGAAGTATTAAGGAATGAGGAATTTGTCTTATAATTTTCACATGAAAAAACAAATGGAAGATTTGGAAGAAATTTAAGGAAATGTAGTTTCGAAAATTTTTTCGAGGTACTACAAAGTTGACTAAACTTATATAGTTTTAGCAACAGAAGAATAAGATGTTTTAAATTTACATCTGAAAAAACCAAAAGGGAAAAATGTAAAGATATAATAAGAAATTGTAGTTTCAAAATTATGAGGGACTACATAGATGACAAAATCAAAGTATTTCGTCTTAGCCACAAAAATTAATAATAATGTACTCATACAAATGAATACTATTATGAACATTGTTGAAAAATCTCAACAATAAATCCATTGGAAGGTTCAAATTATCGAAAATTTAGAAAACCAATATCACTTCTATCAAATGGAGCACATGTACTAAAAGACGTAAAACGGAAACAGATATCTATGGATATTAGAAATGACAATTGTCATTCATACCAATCTTATACAAAATTATTTAAATCTATGATGACACTGGTAACAAAACCGTACATAGCAAATGTTTCACTTACAAAAAGAAGAAGAAGAAACAGTGGCAAAATCTAACCTAAATAAGGAAATGTAATTACAATTTTAATATTAAACAATAACAAATTACTAAAAATGGTTAACAAATTATTACTAATTACCAGAATTTAAAAATATTTAAAAACAAGAAGTAAAAATATACTTAGGTAAATGTAAGAAAACATAGTTCTCTGAAGGAGAAATCTGTTCGTTTAAACAAGTTACGCACTACCATCTAAACAAGCTTTTTTTTTAATTAATTTTAGGAAGAAAAGTTATTCTCATAAAAAGTTCTGCATTATCTAAAGCCTAGAATACAGTGATAGTATATCAAATTTTTTGAGGAGTATACGAGGTTTGTCAAAAAATATTAGTTTCACTCAAGTGTAAAGTACCTGACAATATCGAAAAATGTTACTGAAAAAAGTTGATCAGAATTAAAAACTACGATTAAATATGTAAAAACATTCATTTAAATTGAAACTTCATATTATTTTATTTTTTACTAATGTTTCTATTTTGAATGAACATTTATCTCTTTTGATTACGAAACACATGATAATCTTTAGGTTTTCCATGTTTTTAAATAATTTTGCATTTAAAACGCGGAATAAATGCATATGATTCATTTATTTTGCAAATTATAAAATACATTCAACACTAAGTTATAAAATTAACATTATATTAATATTAGAAACACAAATTTAATTTTTACTTCGACATATCCAACTTTTTTTAGTAACATTTTTCAATATTGTCAAATTTAAAGGTAGGTACTTTCCTCTCGAGTAACACACATATTTTTCGACAAACCTCGTATACGACTAAAAAAATTTGATATTTGATGACTGTATTTTAGGTTTCAGATAATGCAGACTTTTTAAGAAGAATAACTTTTTTTCCTAAAATTAATAATAAAAAAATTGAAGAACCTGTCGCGGGACACACTGTTAGAACTTCAGTTCCTTTTAAGCCTCGTTTTAAGCAATAATCAAATTTTTTGCATCAATAAATAAATACACATATTAATATAAGAATTTATTCTACTCTGGATGAAATATACAGTAGTATTAATCATAAAAATCTTATCATTAAGTTGATTGGCACAAAGGTCATATTAAGTATTCTATTTACTGTAATTAATAATACAATGTATGCTGACAATAGTTATTTGTATACTAAGGCCGCAAAATGCTTTTTCGCGTTCCGAGAGAGAGATTATCGCCGAGGCCGCTCCGGCCGAGGCAAGATAATCTCGAGGTCGCGAAAACATTTCGCGGCCATAGTATACACAATATTTTTCGTGCAACCGTGAAAATTACATAATTTCAATAAACATTATGTCTCTTTAGAAAAGACAGTTAGTTTTTGGTTCGAAATACATTGTTATTGTCATATTTCAGAAATGTCAAATGCTGTAGTGGCGTTCAGTTTGCCGGCAGTCACTATGGGAACGGCCGTAAAAATTTTTGTCGGCCGTCACTCTGGGTAACGGCCGCAAAATATCATTTTGCGGCCTCTGTTGCGGCTGCAAAATGCTTGTTTTGCGTCAGGTTGCACGAAAACAACATTTTGCGCCGAGAGACTAGCTCTGAGATTGAGGAGAGAGCGCGAGAGCCCACGCCCTCAAGGCACATAACGTAATAACGTAACGTAACGGTCAGATCTTTTGCGTCGCGACCTCCCTCGCTCCACGTAACGTAACGGTCAAACCAACCTAACATAATGAACTAAAGTTCTAAAAAGTTTTCCATATAATTCCAACTTTAGGGGTACGTATTGTATATTTTTCGATTTTTCAAAGTTCAGCAACAAATATCTATCTCGCTTTTTTATGTCTGATAATAAACTGCTAGCTTGTAACAATTGTAGTATTTTCAAAATGCTTCTTTTGTATTTGCGTCCGTGACCGTCATATTTCCTTTTATCTGTTCGTATATAAAAGCGTAATATCTGTTGTGCAATTTCAGCTATGGCTATTTTTGTCGTCCCATTTACTTTCTTATTGTTTTGCTGCTCATTTTCTCCCTCTTGATGTTCTTGATCGATTTCGAGAGCTATTCGATTCAACTGCCGATGGTGGGTTTTGGTCTGTCGCTACCTTTTTGCATTACACCTTTTTCTACTCGACGCTTAATTTTCCAATCAGCTTTTACCTTTTTGTTGATTTTCTGGATGTATACCTACACTTGATGTGGAAATTTCCCTGTTAGGGTGGTATCTCCAAAAAGGTTTATAATTAAAATACATCCCCTTAAAATCGACTATACTAACCGAATTAAAGGGTATTGAAAAGCGCTTAAAATTTGAGAATACAGTTTTTTTCTTTTCTATATTGTAAACACCGTATTTTCAAGGACTTGAGTAACAATTATCAAAAAAGTATCATATGCCCTTGACACCTATCTGTATCTGTAGAGTAGGGAGGGTGAGTGTAGGCTCACAGCACTTAGGCCACATGTGGCCCTTTGTACATCCTCCCGAGGAGTTGTCCTCCTAGGTCATCGTCCATCCTGTCCTTCCCAGGAAGGTGGACAGGTCACTTGGAGACATCTCCATTATATCGGCAGGTGTAGGCCAAGACTCACCAAACACACACTCACTTAATGACAGTTTCATCTTCCTGTTCACACATCCTGCATAGAGGTGTGTCCACTGGCCCCTTAGTATGGAGGTGTTTCCTTAGTTGACAGTGGCCAGTCAGAAATCCTACTGTTAAACGTAGGTTTTTCCTGGTCATCGCCAAATATTTCTTCGGCGCCAGCTTCCCAGAGTCGCCCAGGGTGATCCTAGCAAACTGCATCCTTTGATTCCATCCCATCTCTTAAGGGACTGTGCATGGGTGTAACGTTTGGCTAGTTCCGCAATTGTCGAAGTCGTTAGGCCGTAGGTGTCAATGGGTCCTAAAATTTTTAGTTTCCTGGCTAAAGAATCGGCAATGCGATTGCCTTTACTCCTGTCGTGCCCTTTAACACACCTCAGGATAATATTGTTATCTGCCGAAGCGTTAGCTAAATCTTGGTGGCACTCTAGTACTACCCCGATATAACACGTTATCTGTTCAAGACTAATAGGGCTTGTCTACACTGTCAGTGCAGATTGTTATGTTTTTGTAGCTATCTGCCCTTGACACCTATAGCTCAGGTAAGAAAGAGAAGGGAGCACAAATAAAGGGGAAAAAGCAGGTGAGAGACATTAAGAATAGAGGCTGTTATGAAACAATGAAAATAATGAGGGGTCAAAGAAAAGGTTCAATTTTCAAAGTTCAAGTGGAAAATCGTATGTATCTTTGAGATAAATGCTATAGAAAAAAAAGTTTCAAATGAAATTTGAAGATTAAACCATAATCTTCGAAGTACGCTATGTTATATATTTTACTATTTAATTTGTTTATGTTAATTAAAGGAATTTGGTAAAAGAAACGACTTTTTAGTAGAGGTTTACGTGGAAAATCAATGATAAAATACTATAGTCAAATGCAGTCTCATCATGCGGGTCATACGATTCAACAAAGACATACTCACCGTTTTTGTTTTCTTCTATTGCGTTTAATCATAACTTCCAAATAAAATGCGTAAGATGAATAAGACAGACTTATGCAAGTTTGACAGGAGAAAAAAGGATATGTATTTAGTTTTCAGCGATTCTAAAAAGTCTTTCACCAGCGAAGTTTTTATTTAAATGTCAGTTATGTCACTTTGACAATTCAAAGTGACAATATGAATAATAAGAAGCAATTTTCCGGTATTTTGCATCCTCAAGCAAAAAAAAATGGTACTTAATCTGATGGATTATTTCGAGAATGAATGAAAAAGTGGAAATTCGTTAACCAGTGTGCAGGAAACATCAACCATCATTATTTTCTCCGGGTATATTTGTAATCTCACATTTTGGTAACCTCTGTGTCTTCTGATTTGATACATATGGCTAGTGACCTTTGGCACTGCACGATAAGAGCGCTTTTGACTATACTAGGGAAATTTCGTATATTTTGAAAGCTCATGCAGATACAAAAAAAACGTTTAGGCAAATTTTGTAGATAAATATATTAGCTACAATTTTTTATTATTATTATTATTTTTCTGTGTTTCCATTATTTAAGGTATTAGAGTGAAAAAACAAAAAAAATTACTCAACGATTTTCCGGAAAAATGCATGCCTAGCACCTCAAAGTTTTTCTCATGCTAATCACAACCCTCTTAAATACTCAATTTTGAAGTTTTTGGAACTTTAGTTCTTTACGTCAGGTTATGTTTGAGCGACCGGGGGTCGCGACGCAAAAGATCTGACAGGCCCGTTACATTATGTTAAGTTTCTTCGTTATGTGCTTTGCTTGCGTGCGTGTGCTCTCTCCTGAGTCTCTCTCTCGTTTACGAAGCAGCGATTCATATGCCTCGGCCGGGAATCGAACCCGGCCGCCCGCGTGGAATGCGAGCATTCTACCAATGAACCACCGATGCTATATTATATTCTATGCAAAGCTGGTATTCGCAGTGCTGGTGATCTACTTGAATTTGTTCGGATAAATTTTTACTATTATTTCCATAATTTTTTTTGCGCGATTGATCTTTTTTGGTTATTTACAGCATCGGTTGTCAGGACGGTACGTTGTGTTTCGGGTTTCTAAGTTGAACACGTCGGTAAGTGATTTACTTACCGTTCAGACGTCGAAAAGTAATAAATAGCATAAAAACAATTTCACCAAAATGCAAAATATATTTTAAACTGATCGAGAAGTATAAATGTCACTTTTGACATTTCGTACATTTCGAAGAAATTTAAATTATTTTATTCGGAATTTATTTCAATACGATCGCACAAAAAATGGTATAAGCGTCTCGAACGTCAAGGGTAATTACAACGTTTGCATGTAGATTCCTCTCGTAAAATTGGTCAAAATGATATGAGAATTAAGTGGTTTAGCACATTTACTTTTCGAAATACAGGGTGTTGAAATTTTGAAAACTTGAATGTTTTAATTCGATAACTTTAAAATTGATGGATAAATTGATTTGACATTCGGCAGGTTGTTTGTCCCGCGACACGTTCTACCTTTTTGTATTTTCTGCGGCCTTTTATGGATATTTTGTGTACTTTGACTAGGTTACTGTCTGACGAGCGATATTTGCCCAAACTTTGTTGCTGGCTAGTAAATTTTACTTAAATTCCTTATAGTATCAATAACCATTTATATAATATATAAATTTAAACAATATGTTTATTATTGTTTAAATTTTCAACCTCTACCATTCTGTATTTCAAAAATAGACCGCTGTTCATCCTTTGACGGTTTTTTTTTGTGAAATTCGATTTTTTTTAGTGTAAACGTACTCAAGATTTCTAGAATAAAGTTTTTTATTCAATTTTCGCATCCGTCCTGTAAATTTGTAAAACCCATTTCTAACCTCGCTTCAGTCATAACAAAAATAAATCTGTCAAATCTGTTGTCTACTCCATTTGTTTAAAAACAACAAAAAATTAATTCATTAATGTCTTTTTTGTGACAGTCCATCGCGTCTGAAAAAAAAAACGTTTAATAGCATCATTTGAAAAATACAAAAATTTCGTTAGTGAACGTATTCATTTTGCAAACATGACAAAACTTTGGACAATGGAAACGCGAACAATTCCGTCAACGATTGTATAACACACAGCGGCGGAGGTGAAGATTATTTACCGCTTTTTTATATTTTTTAAATCTACTTCCTGACTAAACTTTAATTTATTTTCATGGGTATGAATTAACAAGTGAATTTATATCAGGAGGGTTAAGAATAACATATCTTTTTCCATGAAAACGATATTTATCTCAAAAAGTTATAAATATTTATGAAATTTTTTTTCAAATTTAAATAAACCGGTTAGATTCAAAGTACGTTCTGTTGTTAAATCCTACTTGACTATCCAAGTTGATTAGGACAAAGTGAAAGTCGACTAGAAGAATTTGACAGTTGTCAATTTACATCATCCACGTTCAGTTTTTAGTAGTTGTTTGTGTTATTTTATATTAGAAAGTGTGCTTCTGTTTATTTATCTTTTAAAAGGCATAAAACTAATAAAAAACACTACCACAAATACTTTAATAAAATCCGGAAATCAATAAGCACACAAAACAATAAACCACATGAACAAAACATTTGTAGGTTATGTCATTTGTTATTGTTTTAGGAGTCACTCAAAATCTCCTAAAAAGAAGAAGAATAAACGATCCGGAACTAAATCGAGTTTCGAATTCTTCGGAATTCTAGGGTAAATCGCGTCCACATTATGTCGAATGGTGTCGATCGACACCATTCGACATAATGTGGACGCGGCTTAACGCAATTTATGCGTGTGTGTTATATTAAGCCGCGTCCACATTATGTCGAATGGTGTCGATCGACAATCGACTATTGTAAAACTGCGTCCACATTATGGATCGACAATGTCGGGCGACCATCCACACTGGATCGACATTGTCGATCGACACCATTCGACATAATGTGGACGCGACTTTACATGTCTTTCAAACAACTCAACCTACATAGAGAACATTTAATTTTCATCAAATCAAATAATACTAGAGATTTGAAGTTTTTATTTTAATGTACTGTGGAATGTTTTTTCTTCAACGCTCACTACAGCAGTGATTTTACATTTTAGTTTTTAATGGAACACACTATTTCTTTATAACTCCACTATATTAGTTTTCTAATAGAATTGACAATTGTTTCTATATATCATTTTATATCATCGTCACATTTTATTTTCTACCTTGAAAGCGTCATATCGAAAACTACAGCATAAAATATATACAGGGTGTACCAACCTTACGACAAACTTTGGTAGGTATATGGGTTATTTTAACAGATATCAAAAAATGTTATGAACAAAAATAGTAGATATGTTGAATGTCCATATTTTGAAATTATATCGAACTATACAGAGTGCAGCATAACTCCGTTACAAACCAAACATATGATTTTTTAAATGGGAACCCCTGTATATTATACCGAATTCGGATTGGTTACATTTTTTTGAAGCTTGTGATATAAGGTTTTGCCACATTATACAGAGTCCTTCAAAAGATATGGACACGTTTATGAACTTTTGGTATAGGGAATGCTTGACAAAAATTAAAGTTACATAATCGAAGATTCTATTTTTGCTATAAATTACAGGGTGTTCCATTTGAAATAAGAATGAAAATGACAGGTTCTAGTTTCCGCTCACCCTGTATACAAGAAATAATATGATTGAAATTAAATAGGATACAGAGATATTGCATCATGTTACTAAACTCTGTTTGGCAAAATACATTTTTTTTCTTCAACGTACAACAAGCTACAGAGCGTTGATTTATCTACGCTACGATTTTCACATAAACGTGTCCATATCTTTTGAAGGACTCTGTACAACGTGGCAAAACCTTATATCAGAAGCTTCAAAAAAATGTAATCAATCCGAATTCGGTACAATATACAGGGGTTCCCTTTAGAAAAATCATATGTTTGGTTTGTAACGGAGTTATGCAGCACTCTGTATAGTTCGATATAATTTCAAAATATGGACCTTCAGCACATCTACTATTTTTGTTAATAACATTTTTTGATATCTCTTAAAATAACCCATATACCGAAGTTTGTCGTAAGATTGGTACACCCTGTATATTTCCAAATTTCTTTGACTACGCGAGATTTACCTTTTTTAATGAGAGGCACCCGATTATGAGAGCATCATTTGAAAGAGCACGTTTTGAGAGTATTTTGCGTTTCTTTTTACCAGATGTAAAAGAAAAAAAATAACTAGTCTACTTCTAAAGCTTTCCCTCCTGACAACAGCGCAAAATCTCCTTGTTTGTCATTATCTCTAGCCTACCATAGTACCTATACCACAGGAATTCAAATTTCAATATTTTTTTTCATTTTTATCTGGAATCGTAGAGTGGCGTTATTATAGTATGTACAAAAAGTACTAGGAGTAATAAACCCTAATTAAGTATGCAAAACCTTTACAGGGAGC
>CAJUYG010000490.1:124754-149988 GCA_910591675.1 Galerucella calmariensis
ATGAATGATTTATTACTCCTTGTCCTTTCTATATAGACTATAGTTGCAAATACTTAGTTGAGACCCAATATATCTTGTGACATTTTCATTGAAATTCATGAAACGAGCTCATTTAAACTTCTCTTTGGTCTACCTCTCGTTCACTTTTATGCTTACTTCTCTTGTCATATTTGTTTTGTTTGTCTGTGAATTACAGATGTTTTTAGCAGTTTTCTTTGTTATAAATGTCAAATATAAGCATTTCAATTTCGGGGGTATGTTACCATTTTCTTTTAAGATAGAACTTATCTAATTTACCTCGTAGATTAGTTACGTTGCACTGTTTCAGACATTCAGTCGTGTAGATATAGAAACGGAAAACGCAAAAGGAATACGTTATTAGGGAATGAAAACAAAAAAAGGAACGGAAGACAATTAGACACCATCTGTTTAACATCTCTCTTATTATGTTCTACTGTACCGTATACTTTTAACAATGAATTCAAGCGACTCTCTCTCGACATTAAGAAAATACATCTATAGTTCTTTACATGTTTATATGCTAGACAAATGTGTTGGTACATTGGGGCTTTATTTCGGGTGCTTATCAATTTTTTGAGAAGGTTATTTAGCCAGTTTTATAGTGAGTTGGTCGATATGATAATTTGCGGGCAGTGTTGCCAAAGTAGAGAAGATGATTTCGATGGTAATTATTTATATTTAACTTAACCCCTACTAATTAATGAAGAGCTTCAACTGTGTCTTTCAAATGAAGATATTTCCTCCATTTTTTATACTTTTTAAAATAAATTCGTGAAAAATACACACAGAATATTTAAAAGCTGTACGCCTTTTCGTTTACACGGTATTTACTTGTTAAGTACATCACGAGTTAAGGTTTTTTTTTCATATGGATTTGTTTGAAATTGCACTTTTTACCGCCATGAAATCATTACCGAAGCTCCAACTATTCACACTCTGTTTCGTTATTGGAATACTGATGTTTTTCCAATATTACTTCAGTGACTCGCTCAAATATGCTGTCTATCGTTTAAAAAACCTTCGGGTTATTCCCTAAAATAAGTTAAAATTGTTGCTTTTCAATATTTTATGCTATAGACGACATTTCAATGTTGCCAAGCTGCATTTTTGTTATCTGTAATTATAAAACACATTGTATACTGTGTCCTAGTCAAAGTGAAACTTTAGTTGTTATTCTCTTTCTAAAGTCACTGATGTGAGTAGTGAGATTTTTAATCCCGGTGATAGCAAACGGCGCCCAACGGCGGGCAAAGTTGGTGTCAATGCAAGATAGTTTTTTTTTGTTTTAGCACTATGGGCTGGGAAAATTTAATAAACTCTACCAGACACACAGATTTCAAAATCTCTCTTGTGAGTGAAACTTGCTAATAAAACCAATTGACAAGCTTGCCGCTTTTAAAATATATTTCCAAAACAGAGATATTTTTGAGAAAATTATCATCATCTCGTCTCTAAATTAACTTTTAATTAAAATTAACTTTTAAATTAATCCCTCTAGCTTTAATCTCGTAGCTGGTACATAGGCGCACGTCTCGCTCGGGCTTAGGCTTCGTTATTTTCAAATCTGCAGCTTTCGAGTGTCTCATAAATATTCCCCTTCATTCCTCCAGGGGTCAACGCATCGGTTGCTTGAAAGACTTTTAATTTATTTTAACCGACACTGAGAAAACTCGGAAAATTTCCGCAATTATTTATAGGAATTTTATTTAAACTGTTAGGTATAATTTGCAAATTTATTTTCGTCAATACCAAATTGTTGATATAGTCAAAAGCGCTCTTATCATGCGGGTTCAAAGGTCACTAACCATATGTATCAAATCATAAGATACAGACAAGGGGTAAACCGGTCGTGCATTAGGTGTACAAAATTCGGGTATGGTTGAAATAATACCCTTCTTGGTGTGCGTCATCGATTGTTAATGTCTTTCTAACACATTACGCAGGAAGAAATGGAAAAAAAGGCAGGCCTGTGATTAATCATAATCAAAATATCACAATAATGAACCGTTTAAATGTATTACAAACGTTAACCCTAATCTTTGACTTACAAAAATTTGATTGGTTGATGTTTAGTTTACGCTCAAGCTCAACCTATCAATCGAGAGTTTAAAATACTATGAAGGCGTTACTTCCGTAGCGGCAATAAGTCTTACGTCTTTTTCTACTGTCAAACTGACAGTTCTTGACAGGTCTGTACTTTATTGTTTACGGTCAATTATTATTTATGAAAAGTGAATATTAATCTTATTGTTTTATTTATATGAATAATACAGAAATATGCATGAATACACGGAAAAACATCAGCATTTTGAAAGTTCTAAAGTATTTTCAGTTAGAAAAAGAAGCTGGTAATTATTAATTGCATAGCCGTTTCGAATTTGGCTAAATACAATTCTGATGATCTTATTTATCAAATTTAAGGTTAGCTATGTGTCAAAATAGCAAATAGAATAAACGACATGCCGAAAACCCGGATATACGTCACAATCGATGATGCACACCAAGAAGGGTATTATTTTAACATTACAGGTGCATTACTGGGTATTACAAGTGCATTACATTCGAGTTGTTTTACAAGGAATTACAGGTGCATTAGTGGCGTATTGCAGTGTATTACAGGTGTATTACTGGTGTATTACAGGTGCATTAGTGGATAATAAGGCATGCGCCAATACCACCTGACAGAAAATAACCACTATAACCTCAAATTTTCAACACTGTTAGCCTCGTAATAAGTAAGTAGTAAGATTGGAGCGAATGCTTCAAAAACAAGAAACTAGAGGTAGATGAAAAGTTGTCAAAAAATCTTCACTCTGTTGGGTTTTAGACAAAGGTAGTGGCAAAGTTAGTAGTGACAGATTGAGGCGATTTAATCTTCCCAAAGCTTGTTCAAGTAGGAGTTCAAATCGTTTCAAACGAAAAAGCACTCAAGGGACAAGTTCACAGAAAGTTAAAACCTTGGTGGAAACTTTAAGAAAGAAGATGAACTCAACATCCAGCTCCGAGTCTTGCTCTTTATCAGAAGAAGTCATATTTATGGAAACGGATGATTCCATAAACCTTTCTGCAGAAAGTAAAGAGGAGAATATTGCTGAAAAATACCATGCAGTGTACTATGATCAAACTTTCTACATAGGTAGGGTAACTGCTTTGTTGGAAAATAACAAATTTAGAATTAAATTCTCAAAATACGATCTTGATAAGTTTGTTTGGCCAAAGGTGGATGACGAAGACCTGGTAGAAAAAAATACATCCTTTATGGACCGTTAGATTTGGTCGGTTCAGGACCTTTTCAATTAAAAAGGCATGATCATGTTAATATAGATAAACAATTTAAATTTATTAAAAAGATGTTATTACCAAAATAAGACTATCCTAGCTTTACCTTTTTCAAGGTACCATCTATAAGAACCATTATTTTTAAGTACTTGGATGTTCCTGAAAATGTATTCCTTTCTGATAGTTATTATTACTTTTTTATATCTTTCAAGATGCTCTTTACTTTTTTAAGATTAAGTTAAGACCAGAGTCAAGAAGTTGTAAGAAGTATAAGTACTGTTACGCGAGCTGCTGCATTAATGTGCTCAATTAGTGCCCCCAGTGAAATTCCCATATGATACGACTATGGCTCCTCCGCCTTATTTTCGAGAATGATCTGGAATAAGTAATATCTAGAAAAACCCAGCGCATCCACCAGAACTTCTAGGGTTTCTAGAGCTACAAGACGTGCGAGTATAAATAGGCGATGAGCATCGCAGCGGAGTTAGTTAGTCAGTTAGTGTTGATACTGAAAGAAAGCAATCGCGCCACGATAAAGTGACTCTCATATAAATTATAGTTAGTGTGTGTTTAGTGTATTATATAAATTATTAAATAAGGACTGTATTTGAATATAAATCTGTAAATATAAATTAATTGTAAATATAAATTAGAATAAACGTTACATTGGTGTCAGGTGTGGGGTGAAGGAATACTTCCTCAGAACCTACTCTAATCACTCGGTTCTTGAAATCTAGCTGGAAGCCATGTAGGTTCATAATGACCATTCCGAGTATTATGTCCTCTTCGATATCAGCGACAACGACAGTGTGGGTGAACTTCTCTGCGCCAATTCCCAATTGCACCGGTAGTTCTCCATGGACATTGGCGCTTTCACCTGTGGCAGTCTGGAGGGTCTTTGGAAGGTCTTCGGGTCGAAGCTGCCCTCTGAAGGTCGACCCTTCCTAGTTTTCCTGCTGGGCGTCTTTGTTTGTAGCAGTTCTCGGTCGCTTGCACGAACTGCGTACATGTCCCATTTCTCCACAATTCCAGCATCTCACAGCTTTCGATTTTCCATTTGAGATGCTTTTCATCATGTTGACAAGCTGGTCAAGCTTGTTCTTCTCCACTTTTTCGTCTGCTACAGCCCTCACCTTGCCGTATACTCCGGAAGCCTGTGTAGCTGCTTCGTACTCCAAGGCTGCAGAGAGTACGTCGACCAGTGTCTTGTGCCGAGCCAAGCGTAGAGTTCTCTGCATTTCATGGTCACGAACTCCGTCGATGAATGTCTGACCCCTAAACATTCCATGACAGGCAAACCGCACCAACCTCGCAATGTCTGTTTCGAATTCCTGCAGAGCTTCGTCGCCTTTTTGTTTGCGGTTTTTCAGCTGCGACTGGTACAGATGCTGCAAGTGTTCCAGGCCATATCTCATGTTCAATCGCTTTTTGAGTTGTTCAAAATCTTCGGTCTCTTCCACTGTAATGGTCTGGAGGATATCCATGGCGTCTCCTCCAAGGGCAAGAGTTATATATATCCGCAGCTCCAGAACATTCGCGACAAACCATTGTACGCATTCCACGCTGTTCGAGAACAGTCTCGTTATTACCTGCGAAAGAATATTTCTAGAAAGGTCGCATTCATCGTTTGCGACAGGACCGGCTTCGGAATTAGTGAGTTCGTAACATTGCCCCCTCCTTAATAGTAAGTTCCTCCTGGAACTCTTGTGTAGTCGGGACTGGATGTTTAAATCGGCAACTGGATCCATTCCTACACTTTCCGGTCGTATTGAAATAACAGGGTACTGTCTTCATCGGATACTGATTACGTGGGGAATAGCTGCAGATTAAAATGTGGACATCGGTAACTTCGAAGATCACTTCCACCATATTCCTAATGACTCGCCAATCCAACTGGTTGCTCTCTATCTTAGGCATCGCTAGTTTCTTCACGTTGGATTCCAGCACGTGGTCTCGAAGACTTCGTAGCGCTTCCTACACATTCCGGTAGGTGGATCGATCTTGAAATTCGTTCTTTGTTACCATTTTTCTTTCTAACTCCTGGATTTTCTCTTCCATTATTATAATTTTTATTCTCAATATCCGATTTTAGGGACGAAATTTTATGTTCGACTTTATTTTCGACAGCGGTAATGTCATTTTTTATTGACAAAATATCGGCAAAAATATCGTCTTTCATAGTAGAAATCTTCTCGTCCATATTAGCAGGAACATCATTTTTCATGGTAGAAATCTCCTCATCCATATTAGCAGAAATATAGTCCTTCATAGCAGATATTGACGAGATTATGGTGGAGGACTCGTCATAGTCGGATCATATGGGAATTTCACTGGGGGCATTAATTGAGCACATTAATGCAGCAGCTCGCGTAACAGTACTTTGTACCTTTTTGAAAATGTGTTCCTTTTTGAGAGTATTAAAAAGTTATTCGTTTTTTATAACTTACGAACCTCTTTTTTGTCGTTCAAGATACTCTCTACTTTTTTCAAGATACTTATTATAAGAAGCATTATTTTTAAGTACTTGGATGTACCTTTTTGAGAATTTGTTCCTTTCTGAAAGTATTAAATAGAACGAAAAAAAAATTATTATTTGTTTCCTTAGTGCGTACAAATGTACTTATTTTTTAGGCTTGAAAATAAATGCTTGCAAAAATTGTTTTGTATAAAATAAAACTCCACAAGGCCTAAATTGCCTCGTAAATTGCATACATCATGATATTGATAGTAATTATATACAGCTTTTATAATCCATACATATACCTACCCAAAATTTAGGCAATTAAGTAATAAGTAATTAAGTAGTTATCCAAAATTCTATATTGCGAACTTAAAGTTGTCGGCTCTTGGTACGACTGTAATTCGATACGATACCGTCATAGTCCGCAATATAACTTAAAGGGGATATACGATTAGCTGCATTAAAAATATTACGCCCACTATACCTATAAACATTATTTATATCCTGTAATTTAAGGTGACAAAATTACAAAATGTAATCCCTTGCATAGCTAAATATGAAAAGTACTATCATGTACAGCTGTATATTGTCGTTATTTATCATAATAATATGTATTATTGATGAATAAGAATGTATTACTAGGTATTATCTCGCATATTACAGTGTATTGCTGGGTATTACGGTGCATTATTGGGTATTATGGTTCATTATTGGGAATTTTGGTGCATTACTGGGTATTCTGGTGCATTACTTTATTAGGGTTATATGGGTATTACTCAAATTGGGTGCATTACGGTGTACACATTTTTGCAACAGGTTTACCCCTTGGATGCAGAGGTTACCAAAATGTGAGATTATAAATATACCCGGAGAAAATAATGATGGTTGATGTTTCCTGCACACTGGTTGACGAATTTCCACTTTTTCATTCATTCTCGAAATAATCTATCAGATTAGGTACCATTTTTTTTGCTTGAGGATGCAAAATACCGTAAAATTGCTTCTTATTATTCATATCGCCACTTTGAATTGTCAAAGTGACATAACTGACATTTAAATAAAAACTTTGCTGGTGAAACGTCACTCCACAAACTTCAATGTTCATTCCACTTTTTGCAAACTGGTGTTAGGATCTGTGGTTTCAACACAAACAAACGATTTGACATATGTCAACAACTGACACTGACACTTTTGCGCACTTATTGATCTATTTCGATGGTTCTAGCCAGAGAGTTGATATTTATATCTGTGATTCTATCATAAATAGGGGCGGCAGCTCCTTTCTGCGGCCCGGGCCCTACCCTGGGCCTAACAAAACAAAGAATACGCAAGGAGACGAAGAAGTGGCTGAGGAATCAGCACCTCGCTCATTGGAATGCTCTGCAGGGTCCTAGACAATCCAAACTTCTACTGAAGGGATGGACTGGGCAGCCACTGAACTACCAAGGAGTAGGCTAAGGAAGATAGCAGGACTCCTAACAGGGCACTGCTTTATGAGGAAGTACCTCTACAATCTAGGAGTAGAGGAAAGTTCCCTATGTAGGGGTTGCGGCATGACTGATGAAACGTCAGTTCATGTTCTCTTAGAGTGTCCACACTGGGCTGTATTACGCAGGCGAATCTTCGGAGTCACTGTCATGGCTCCTGGAGACACAAGCAGGCATCCTCTGAAAAAGGTTGTGGCCTTTATTGAAGGGTTCGGCTTCATGGATTACTAGGTAGCAGGAATGGCACAATGGGCCCGCCAGTGACCTCAGTGTCGGAACCTTGGCTTGAGTTGTCCAGGACAAGGCTCGCCTGCACATTTAGTAGTAGTAGTCTTGAATAATTAAATAGTTGAATATTTGGAGCATTTAGTACTTACTATTTCTTATAAATGTTACTGACTGACATAAATAAAATTTCAAAATCAAAGCCTACTTGCGACTCGTTGATTTTATTTTGTTAATAAATGAAATTATTAAGCACAATTTTACATTACTTTCAGAAGCTAAAACTCCAGTTATCGGCTTCGAATTTTTACTGTGCAATATGTTTGAGTACTTGTTGGAACTTTAGTTCTTTACGTCAGGCTATGTTTGAGCGACCAGGGGTCGCGACGCAAAAGATCTGACCGTTACGCGTTACGTTACGCTACGTTATGTTGCTTCGTTATGTGCCTTGCTTGCGTGCTTGTGCTCTCTCCTTAAACTCTCACTCGTTTACGAAGCAGCGATTCATTTGCTCCGGCCGGGATTCGAACCCGGACCGCCCGCGTGGAATGCGAGCATTCTACCACTGAACCACCGATGCCATATTAAAATTCTATGCAAAGCTGGCATTCGCAGTGCTGGTGATCTACTTGAATTTGTTCGGATACATTTTTACTATTATTTCCATAACTTTTTTGCGCGATTAAGGGATCTAGCAAATTTACTTTTTGAAATACAGGGTGTTGAAATTTTGAAAACTTGAATGCTTTAATTCGATAACTTTAAAATGGACGGATAAATTGATTTGACATTTGGCAGGTTGTTTTTAAATGTGAAAGGGCATATTTTGAAAGAAATAGTAGTTTGTGCAACTAGTGTGGATATGATGGCCATATCGCACGAGAACGAAGTTTGAGCACGACGCCGTAGGCGGAGTGCTCAATCGTTCAAGTGCGATATGGACAATCCACACGAGTCGAGCAGCATATTTTTTCTACGACCCACTTAAGAAAATATCTAGAAAATAAAATTTCTATAAACTGTAATATAACTTCAAATTAAAAATTTAACAATTCAATTTTATGTTTCCACTAATTTTTGTGGTAAACGTACAGTTCTTGAATGTCCGATTTGTATAATGCTACGGTTTCCTTTTTTAAGTATCCGATGCTGTTATAAGTAGATGTTGCCAGTCGGACTCCCTCATGAAGGGTACCGTACCATTATCTATAATAATGAATATTCTGCTAAATATTTCAAAGTCTACCTGTTGTCGTTATTAATAACAAGCAGAATAATTATTTAAAAATAAAGTTAACAATAAAAAAAAACTTCCTCGCAGGGAATCGAACCCGGGTCTACTGCGTGAGACTCTGGTATGCTTACTACTCGACCACCAAAGAATATGCAAATCGTTTATCTATAACGTCAGATGTATTACATAATTTTTGCTTAAAAGGAACTAAAGTTCCCACCGTGTGTCCCGCGACACGTTCTATCTTTTTTTGTGTACCATGTTGCGATTTTTAAAATTTGTCTACATTCTACGTAAAATATTACTGAAAATACCACTTTTTCCAAATTCATTTTGTAATAACTTTGTCGTTATTGAAAATTTTTTCATAAAATTTTGGTGGTTTACATTTGTGATGATTCTGAATCCAGTGATATAGTCATATTTGAGAAAAAAATTGCCTAATGTACTTTTGTCTTTTTTGCAAAGAAAAATTAACATAGAGGTCCTTGAAAATAGTATTTAGGCTATGAACATTTTTGCCAAAATACCGTTTTTGATACTAAACCTAAAAAAAAACATTAAGCCAAAATCGATTGAAAAATACGGATTTTACGTGTCTGCTTTCAAACAAAATGGGTCACACTGTAGAAAACGTGATCCTGAATGTTTATTTTAATTTTTTCTCCTTCTTACAAATAATCGACTCGAAATGTTTGTTTTCGACTCTAAATATTTAATAAGTAATTAGGATTGATAAAGTATCATTAATATATAATCTTTTTACAAGTTGTTGCGTGAAATGGTTGTTTTGGGTTTAATTTAGTTGTATACTGCGTTCTATGTACAAGAGTTTCCGCACAAATTAAATTTAATGCATCCCTTGGTGATTACCCATATAAACCACACATAAACTATAACTTTTTCACGTACTACATGTTTTCGTTGATTCGTAGAACTCACGAATATCTTCACAACCATATAATATGCACTTCTCTTCGTCCACGCCATCTTTCTATATAAATAAATCTAAAAAGCGAAGCTTCCACTTTGGCAGTTTTTTTTTTAAGTTCAATATCTGCGCAGATCCTTCAACTCAAGTCCTAGTCAATAATCAACTGGATAAATATTGAATTGGAAAGGTAGTATAAGACAATTTTTCTAGATGCCTTCCATTCCCATTCTTTTTTTTGCCACAATCATTCAGGGACCTAAAAATAAGGTTCAAAGAACACTTTTTATTTTTTTCGACGCCGAGGATAATCCAGCTGAAGTCGTGATGATATTTTACCGCCTTCTTGAGATCACAATAAAACTAACTTTTGTTATAGGGTGGATTTGAGGTTAATAGGGACAAATGGTCAAGTTTCAAGTACGTTGGGTTGACTTAATGTCTCGACCTTTTTGTGTTTGAGATTCGAGATCAAAATATTGAATATTGTGGAAATAAAATACATTTTTTTTTAAATATAGTGAATGCATTGAACGATTTAGTCCAGTAACAGTAACACCTAAAAATATCGAAAGCTCCTGAAAAGACTTCACTTTGGGCTCAATTTGTAGATTAAGGGGGGGGGGGGTAATGGCCCCCTAAACCCTGGAAAACGGGTTTCTCGCTAATATCTGACTAAATATGCGAATTAGAGAATTTTTCTTTAAATAAAAAATGAAGATCGTTTTATTATCTACATAAATGGTCCCTATCATTTTTTTCGAAAATTCGATAGTTATCGAGATAATGAGACCTAAAAGACCCCTCATTTCAGCTGCTGCACTGCCTGTAGGAATTCTGCTGTCTATGCATTGCAAAAAATGTACTCAGCAAAAAAATTGACATTTCCCGATGATTCACAGTTCATCACACTGGGAAGACCCATCCATGTGACTTGCAGCTCGTTCTACTAGACAAAAATATTGTAAAAAGCGGTCAAAGTTTTTTTCCACAAGATTTTGAGACTATTTCATTAATTTGTTCATATTTTTTTAAAAAATAGTCTTTTATCCTAATTTTTTTCAATAATGGAACCTTAGGAGGTCTTGAATGATCTCAGAGATTTTTTTCAATATCTTTCTTGCGTTTTGATATAGTATATTACATAACGTGTGCGGAAAGTGACATTTTTCACACGAGTGGGAAATATTGTAGCACGAGGCATGAGCCGAGTGCGACAATGACACGAGTGTGAAAAATCTCTTTCGCACGAGTAATGTACAGTATTTTTTCACGATCACGTGATGAGGCAGAGCATCAGCAGTTGAAAAAAGGAGACTTTTAGGTCTCATCATTATCTCGATAACTATCGAATTTTCGATAAAAATGATAGGAACCACTTTTGTAGATAATAAGACGATCTTTATTTTTTACATGAAGAAAAATTCTCTAATTCGCATATTTAGCCAGATATTAGCGAAAAACCCGTTTTTCGCAGTTTAGGGGTTCATTTTCCCCCCTTCCGGAAAATCAATCGCGTTAAGTTTTTTTTCGTTTAAAAACACTTGCCGTGACTTACAAATTGAGCCCAAAGTGAAGTCTTCAGCGACTTTTCAGGAGCTTTGTCCCTTCATTTACTGGACTACTGGGTAATTTTAAAATATGGTGGATGCGAGAGCAATAGAATTTTTAAAATTGTCGTGAAAATAAGCATAAAAACATTTGGTAAACATCTCCAAGCACTAACAATTTATAAAGATTACTGCAGAACCGACACCTACTTTAGTGGTACAAATCTGGCAATATTATCAAATCTTTTCTGTTGTTGTTTCTGCTCTTTATCATTATGTGAAGTTACGGTCCAAGTGCCTCTGTTTCGCCATTGATTTTTACGACAAACATAAATCTTCTCGAGTACGAGGTTGTTTTCTACAAAAAAAGTTTAATAAACTACATTTCTCAGACTTTCATATCATAAATATTTGCAAGATGAAGTTGATCTTTGTATAAAGACACAAACACCTCAATTTCTCGTATCTAATATATAATTTTATTTCAGTTTCAGATAATATCAACTACGTAACTGAGGATTTCTACAAAAATATCAGTCGGATTTCCGTGGAAAATTTATTGGAGACACGACAAAATGGCACGTTTGTTATCAGACCGTCCCGAAATTCAATTCTAGGTACAATATCTGTCGTTCAAGACGGCAGAGTGTTACATTTGAATATAAGGCGACGTGAAGATGGCTTCGTTGCTCTTGGAAACGAGAAAGCGAACGAAAAGTGCTTTAGAGATGTGAATACGTTAATTAATTATTATATCAGTAATTATTTAGTATTATTTTCGCAAGGGGAGACGGTGTACACTTTACTTTTACCTTTTAGAGATAATAAAAATGTCTGATTCATTTTTATATTGTAATGTTTTTCTTATTTATTTATAACACACACTATTATATGAACTTAATTTATATACACACTACTTAATATCTACTAATTTATCTACATTCGGTATAATAATTGTCCTAATTTATTTTCAACACTATTTATATTCACTATCTGTTCACTCACTGTATACTGAAACTGTTTACCGATTCACTGTATACTGAACAACTCTCCGACTCACTTGAAAACCCGCGTATATATAGTCCTCTGCAACTCTAGAACATTCTTGTATTTACCGCCTTCTACGCTTCGAGAACAGTCTGGAATATTACCTGCGAAAGAACCTTTCTGGAAAGGTCGCATTCGCCAAAATTTATAGTTTGCGACAGGACCGGCTTCTGAATCACTGAGTTCGTAACAATATGTTAAAATAAGTTTTTTTCCTGTTTTGAACCTTCCTGATGTGAAAAATATTATCAGGTAAGTACATTTTTTTTATTATGATTTTGAATCTTAAACACGAGTTTCTAGCGCATAGTATTACATAATTTACAATTTTTACAGTTCATTGTATACAGGTTGTCCCACGACGAGTTAAAACTATCTGAACATGGCAAACTACTTATAGTAAAATCATGAAAATTTCTAAGTTTGAGTTTTGGAGTTTTCGGATACGATCTTTTTAACTAAAATATTTTCAAAGTCAACTGCAACTTTGTTATTTTGAATAGAACACCCTGTATATTAGTACATTTTTGAAATCTACGTAAACTTTAAGTATAGTTTTGTCTCAAAACTTTTTTCGAAAAATGCATACTTTTTGAGATTGATTTTTTTGTAAAAAATTTGACCGTTGCAGACCCTTGTAAATTATTTTTTTACGAGGATACCCTTGAAGATATGAAAATGGTTTCTAATCGATTGCTTTTAGCAAGGTCAGACGTATTTGAATCTATGTTGAAAATTTTTTTATTTTATACAGGGTGTGTATAAAAAGTGTTCAAAGTTTAATTTCATAAATTTCAAATTTCTTCATTTTCTTACTCAGAAACACCCGGTTTTTTCCATTTTAATGCATTCAGGGGTAATAAATAAGGCTCATTCATGTATACTTTCCTATACCTATACCTTACCATTATCCAGATATTGAATGTTTTCTGTAAATTTTGAGAGATGCAGGTGTGGTCTAAATTTTATTTTGACCCGTTGATACAAGCACTAAGAAATATGTATCTATGTATGTATGTATGTGTGATTTTTGGGGTGACATTCACTGAGACCTAAAAGATCTATTGTGCCCCCTTACTTCTACTCAGTTTCTGAGGAGAGTCTCAGAAACTAGTAGTTCCTTTAGTCCTATTTCCCGGAGGAATTTTAGGATGTCTGCAGGCTTCAACTTAGGCAAATGTTCCTCTTCTATCCAGTAATCTCCCAGGTGCTGTGCTCTAGGATTCTGGAGTGCTGTGCAGTTGGAAAGTATGTGGATGGAGGTTTCTTCTTCCATTCCACAAAATCTGCATTCTTCTTCCTCCACTATTTTCAGCTTTTTCAGGTGCCCATTCAGGCGACAATGTCCCGTTAGGATCCCTGTCAAAACTCTTAGCGCAGTTTTACTTTGACTTATGCATTCTTTTGATCTCAACAGGTTGTAGTCACCCATAAGAGTCTTTGATCGTATAAGCCCTACTAGATCTTTCCAATGGTCAGATCTTCTCTTTTTCTCGGCTTTACTTATTTCTTCCAATATTACATTGGGGCTGATTCCGCAAAAGGGTTCGGGCCCCCAGAAAGGTATTTCAGTCCCCCTCTTTGCTAGTTCATCTGCTATTTCATTTCCTTCTATTCCAGTGTGTCCTGGAATCCATAGTAAGGTGACTATGTTGTTCTCGCCTAGTTCATTGAGTTTGTCTAGGCATTCCCACACCATTTTGGAACTGATTACACAAGAGCTCAGTGGCTGCTTGACTATCCGACATTATGATAATCCTTTGTCTTCTGTATCCTTTATCAATATTGAACTTGGCGCACTTTCTTATGGCGTGGATTTCCGCTTGAAAGATACTTGGGGTTTTTCCCAAGCTTTCAGAGTGTTTGGTTCCTGGCCTGCTTTTAATACACGGTGAATATGGCAAAGTTGTTACAAGAACATATTTATGTGCTTTATTTGCAGTTAGATATCCTGCATCTCTAAAAATTTACAGAAAACATTTAATATCTGGACAACGGTAAGGTTTAGGTACAGGAAAGTATGCATGAATTTGCCTTATTTTTTACCCCTGAATGTATTAAAATGGGAAAGACCGCGTGGATCTATTTAAGAAAATAAAGAAATTTGATATATATGAAGTTAAACTTTGAACACTTTCTATACACACCCTGTATAAAATGAAAAATTTTCCAACATAGATTCAAATAGGTCTGACCTTGCTAAAAGCAACCGATCAGAAGCCATTTTCATATCTTTAAGGGTATCCTCTTAAAAAAATAATTTGTAAGGGTCTGCAAGCGTCAAATTTTTTACAATTTTTTTTTTATTAATAACTTTTTATTAATAACTCGAGAAATATGCATTTTTTGGAAAAAGTTTTCAGACAAAAGTATACTAAATTTTACGTAGATTTTAAAAATGTATTAATATACAGGGTGTACCATTTAAAATAACAAAGATACAGTCGAATTTCGGTAGAACCGGAAGTCTGCCATCTTTGAAAATATTTTAGTTAAAAAGATCGCATTCGAAAACCAAAACGTAGAAATTTTCATGATTTTACTATAAGTATTTTGCTATATACAGATAGTTTTAACTCGTCGTGGGACACCCTGTATACTTATTTCGAAATTGTTTATAATTTATTAAAATTTTACATTTAGAGAAGCTCTGCGCTTCCTGATGTTTGGGATTAGTAGGTACGTCATAGCCCTGTTCATTTGCTTCGATCATTTTCAAGTTTTGAGATAACATATTGATTTCAAAAACCGCAGGGAAATCTGTTAAATTTTCTAGTGGTCTTCTCATTCCGCTGCTGAAGATAATCTGTATCTGTAGAGTATGGAGGGTGAGTGTAGGCTCACAGCACCTCCTCCTAGGTTATCGTCCATCCTGTCCTTCTCAGGAAGGTGGACAGGTCACTAGGAGACATCTCCTTTATATCGGCAGGTGTAGGCCAAGACTCACCGAACACACTCTCTCTTATTGACGATAACTCCGGACACACGCATAAGACATGCCTGGCAGTTTCATCTTCCTGTTCACACATCCTGTATAGAGGTGTGTTCACTAGCCCCATAGTATGGAGGAGTTTCCTAGTTGACGGTGGCCAGTCAAAAATCCTACTGTTAAACGTAGGTTTTTCCTGGTCATCGTCAAATATTTCTTCGGCGCCAGCTTCCCAGGGTCGCCCAGGGTGATCCTGACAAGACTGCATCCTTTGATTCCATCCCATCTCTTAAGGAATTGAGCATGGGTGTAACGTTTGGCTAGTTCCGCAATTGTCGAAATCGTTAGGCCGTAGGTGTCACTATAGATCCGCGATTCCTTTTCCTGTTATATATAATTCTTCATGTCTTCATGTCGATCTTGGATAGTTTTGTTCATGAAAGTATTGAAAAAAAACATTGAAAATTTTAATTGAATAATATAAAATAACCGCAACAGAGACTATTTTTATTGTTGATAAAACATTAAAACTCTTTTCTAACTAATTTATGAACCACTGTTTGCATTAATACATGCATTTTACGTGCGGAAAATCTGTTTCTTACTAAACGTGGTTTCTTGCAAATTTTCAACTATTCGGCGCACCGGTTATATAATATAATAGAATTTCCTAGTTGAAGAGAAAATGGCGTGTATACATATATATCTCCCTAATCGACGTCACACTGATCGTTAATGGATGGTAACAGACATATGATCCCAGCTGGGTAATATATGATAAAGATTTTCCATGGAAATGCTGTTATTGGAAGTCTTACGAATATTATGAACATTAACAAAAAGTATTTGTTGAACAGAACTCGAGTTTTCTTTTGGTTTTCTTGAAAAAAAAACTGAAAGACAAAAAAGTACCGACAGATTGTCCCAAATTTAAAGCTTCTTCTGATCTAAATTCGATTTGTAGAAAGACAGAAAGAAAGATTAAGTCTCTGGTTTTCTTTTGTACTAAAATGGATGAATTTGAAACACCAGTCGAATAAACTATTTATATAGGGCACGTCAAGATCGAAATGTCTCAGGTTGAATTAACTTTTCATTTGTATACGAGGGGGTTAACAAAAAATACGATCGAAAGAAGTTTGAGCTCCCTTTACTCAAGCCAAAAATCTGCATTCAGTTTGAAGTGGAAATACTTTACAGTATGGAAGGAATGAATTCGTTATTTCGTAAAATATATTGAGTGTTTGGTTTTTAAACTACAAAAGACAATCGATATACAGTGTGACCCATTTTGTTTGGCGTCACCCCCGTAAAATCCGCATTTTTCAACCGATTTTGTTTTAATTTTTTTTGTTAGATTCAGTATCAAAAACAGTATTTTGGCACAAATTTTTAAAGCTTAATTACTATTTTCAAGGCACTCTATGTTAATTTTTCTTTGCCAAAAAAGACAAAAGTACATTAGGCATTTTTTTTCCTCAAATATAACTATACCACTGGATTTAGAATCATCACAAATGTGAACTACCAAAATTTTATGAAAATATTTTTATTAACGGCAAAGTTATTACAACATGAATTTGGAAAATTGGTTATTTCAGTAATATTTTACGTAGAATGTAGACAAATTTTAAGAATGGCAACATGGTAAACAAAAACAAGGACTAAGACATATTGCACAGTAAAAATTCGAAGCCGATAACTTAACCCGTTCTTGAGTTATAGCTTCTGAAGGTAATGTAAAATTATGCTTAATAATTTCATTTATTAACAAAATAAAATCAACGAGTGATTTTGAAATTTTATTTATGTCAGTCAGTAACATTTGTATGAAATAGTGGGAACTAAATATTCAAATATTCAACTATTCGACTATTCAACTATTCAAGACAAAGTTGAAATTGTACTTTTTTGTGGTTACAATGACAGAAGTGAACGAGAAGTAATAGAAATAGCAGTATTTAAAAAAAATTGCAGGCAAGAAATTTTAGTGACCGTATTGTCATAGACTACTTTGCCAACAATTCAAAGTATTAAGCAAAATTTTACATTATTTTCAGAAGCTATAACTCCAGAACGGGTTAAGTTATCGAATTTTTACTGTGTAATATGTTTAAGTCTTTGTTTTTGTTTATCTTGTTGCCATTTTCCAAATTTGTCTACATTCTACGTAAAATATTACTGAAAATACCACTTTTTCCAAATTCATGTTGTAATAACTTTATCGTTAATGAAATTTTTTTATAAAATTTCGGTAATTTACATTTGTGATGATTCTGATTGAGAAAAAAAAATGCCTAATGTACCTACTTTTATCTTTTTTGTCAAAGAAAAATTAACATAGAGTGCCTTGAAAATAGTAATTAGGCTATGAAAATTTGTGCCAAAATACTGTTTTTATTACTGAATCTAACAAAAAAAAATTAAATCAAAATCGGTTGAGAAATGCGGATTTTACAAAGGTTCTTCCAAACAAAACGGGTCACACTGTATATACCGGATAGAGTCTAAAAATAAGTATATCGAACAATTACAAGTAGCAGCGTCATCTAGACGACGTTACAACTCACAGTTAGTCTATAAAAAAAGTTTAATGATGTGGGAAAAAAGATGAGAATGTCCCAAGCAACTTTTATTGTCCCCAGAAAAACGTGAACATCAAAATGATAGCATATTTTCTGGAAATATAATAGACTTGTACTTATCTCATTAGGTACACTCAAAAAAAAGCATTTTAGTACATAAAAGATAACAATATATTTCAGAACAAGTATTATTTTCTTTTTTGTGTTTACTCTCATTGTTGGAACTGTAGAAAACGAAAAAAATGTTATAGATATGAGTGAAAGACCACGTCATATTAATAAATGTGCTTTTATAACTCCACACTGTATATAAATAGAAACATTCAATTATCATATGACAAGCAGAAATTTGAATAAATGAATATATTCAATAAAATACCAATTAAAATTCAATATACAATCATGTATTTTACAAATTGAATATTCCAAAATTTCAGGACTTTATATATTTTACTGGATTTATTCTTAGCGGCCATTTTGTGATTTAAAATTGGATTTTCATGCTTTAAATAAATCGAAAAATATTCATTACGATTTTTAAATTGTGTCTAGGTGAATATTGTTTATTCGAAAAATCGAAATTTGTACATTTTCTATAAACTATGCAACCAATATCTGTCTAAAAATTTCAAAACTTCCATATCCTTCATAGAAAAAGAAGGAATATTATGCATAAAGTTGTAAGCTATGTTGCCGGTTCTAATATTTTGAAGTAAAATATATTTTTTCCACTACTATAAGTTCATTTAAAAACCAGGAGGAGTAATTTGAAAAGCCTTACTCACACCACTAAAAGTTACTAGATTAGTTACTAAAGGATTTGTTCCGAAAACGTAGTCAACAGTCGTGTTCCAAATATATTAAATATGCCTTGATAGCAAAGACATTAGTCATAAGTCGATTTCTCCTCTGATCTGCAGTATATTTTTCAGATGTATCTACGCATTAAACAAAATGTAAGACTTTTTCCTGTTTCGTTTCTTATTCAAACATAAGAAGATTCAGATTCACATCGACAACAAACAAATTATGGTCATTGTTGATGGTGGAGAATAACAGATAGTCAAGTTACTTTAATTATATTTATTACAATTAAATTGAAAAGAATATGACAATTGATAATATGTTCTGGCAATAACAATACTACAAAATTAATAGCATTGTAGAGCAATATGCAGTATTATTATAAACATTACCAACAGTTATCTTTATGTTGCCGGATTAAGTGTAATAAACCACTTTTCAAATACTTCTGAGATACCTTCTTCCTTCTTTTTTACTTCAAAAACCAATAATGTATTTTCTACCAAACCCATTCTTTTTTATATTGTTTTATATCTTCCATGGCATGTTCTTCCGATGAACTTTGACGATTTCTTCCCAAATATGTATATAACAAACAATTAGTACCTACATTTGACACGTCAAAAGGTGACACAGATGAATTTAATTTGTTTCAAGATAGTCTGAACGTTTCTTTGAAGCTTGCAAAATTTTGTCCAGCACAGATAACATTTTTGTTCTTCGAACGACATTTTTTATTCACTTATCACAATTTTTCAAAAGTCCTGGTATTCCACCAATATTTTCTGCACTATATAATGTTCCTCTACTTCAGTATTCCCTTAATACCCGCTAAACCGACTTTACTACTTAAAAAAAAATGTAAAGTAATAATGTACCCACTGCTCCAGAATATTTTTGGTTTTTCATCCAATATTTATTTATTTATCTGTCATAACTATCAAAAATGAAAACTATCGGCTGATGTCAATATTAAAAAGTGTTGTGTGAAACTGGGCTGAATCTGACCAATCAGAGGTCTACAGAATTGCCAACTTAAATTCAAATCACTCCTCCTGGTTTTTAAATGAGGTATATTTGAGAAGTTGAATTTCTCTATTAGTGGTTAATAATTTTTTCTATTATTAACCTAGGTCAATAATGGACAAATTCAAATATTTTGAGAATTTAGGATCAACAAAATCTTGTGCAACATAATTTTGTATACCCAGGAGATATCCAGATACGATACCCAGACATATTTACTGCTCGAAATTACCTATCGAGATGAAATTATTTGAATAAAAATGCCATTAGTTTAAAATTCGCGCTCAATCAAAAATGACTGATGACATAAGGGGTACGTTCATAATATATCGAAAACTGACAGTGTACCTGTCAGTCAGACGACGTGGTAAACGCTTCTCGTGGTGCGTTTGTGAATTATTTTTAATTTTTGTCTTAAATTTGGCTGGTAATGGAAAAAATTGAATATACACCTTGGTGGGGAAGACATTTATAAACCTCGCACCTTATTCACTACCTTTTGGTATATAATATATAATATACTATTTTTGTATTGGATAGAGGCATGTGAAGTAAGGGAAGATGTGTTGATGAAGTATTTACAAATTACAGCGTTGCCAGATGTATCGAAAAAAAAATTTTATCAACCCACCGTTCTCTAGCAGAAAAAAACTCAGCATCTCAATTTAATCTCAGAGCAATCCCCTTTGTTTTCTCTCTGATATAAAAACCTTGATTACCTTTATCAACGTATTTAAAATAAAAGAACAAGCATTATCTTGTGTCAGTAACGAAAAAAGTCAATTTAACTTTTTTTTCTAAATGTCCCTTTCTTTTATTTCAACTAATCTTTCTCAGGAGTCTACTTTTTTATGAGATTAATTATTTCCATCCTTTATAATTTCAATCTATCAACTTTACAACGTTCAATAATAATATATATTATATATATATCTATCGTAAATGTCAATTTTCTAGAAAAATATTCAAAATTGTTATCATAATGTCGTACGTAATGTTTTGTAGAGTAATTTTACATGAAACATTGTCACATTTTATGGCGAACAAAGCTTTTAAAAACGCATTAAAAGTGCTACGCTAAATATTATATGATAGCAACTTGAAAGAAGGTTAGGTAGAGAAACGTGACTTAAAGAAAGAACGCCTTTTCTTGAATATTATCTATTTTTGGATGCATATACATACAGAAAAAGAGTCCTTATCGCACATGTATGTATGTATTTTGGGGTGACATTCACTGAGACCTTACTTCTACTTAGTTTCCAAGGAGAGTCACAGAAACTAGTAGCTCCTTCAGTCCTATTTCCCGGAGGAATTTGAGGATATCTGCAGGCACCAACTTAGGTAAATATTCCTATTCTATCCGAGAAAGGTATTTAAGTCCCCCGCTTTGCTACTTTATCTGCTATTTCATTTCCTTCTATTCCAGTCTGTCCTGGAATTCATAGTAAGGTGAATATATTGTTCTCGCCTAGTTCATTGAGTTTGTCTAGGCATTCCCACACCATTTTGGAACTGATTACACAAGAGCTCAGTGCTTCAATGGCTGCTTGACTATCCGACATTAAGATATCTTTGTCTTCTGTATCCTTTATCAATATTGAACTGGGCGCACTTTCTTATGGCGTGGATTTCCGCTTGAAAGATACTTGGGATATTTCCCAATCTTTCAGAGTGTTTGGTTCCTAGCCCGAACACTCCTATCCCAGTTCCTTCCATTTCTTTTGAGTACCATTGAATGGCATTCTTTCCAAGTCTGGTAATGGTATTTGGATCCCATTCCTTCTTGTTGCTTAATTCCGTAACGAATTTCTTTGAAAAGTTATACTTTTCCATCATACCGTCTTGCGGCATGAACCAGATTGTCTGATTTCTAAGAAGTGAGACGGTGGTTTTTTTAATGATTCTCTCTCTCTCTTTCCTCTTTCCTTTTCGCTTATAAAAAAGAAGAATTATTATTAAGGACAAGCGTCAAATTTTATTCGATTTAAATAATCGATTACCTTTCGACACATTGATCCACCTCTTTTCATTAATATCAGAAAAGTTGAGGAAGAAACGGAAATACGAAAATTCCATTTTATCGGATATTATCTTCCAGTTTTGGAGCTTAAGAAACTTATAAACGTCACAAGGTATCGAAACTTAAATTTTATTTGATCCATTTTAGCGGAATTGTAATCCCTGAAAAGCAGAAGTCTATTTTGTTCCGTCTTTTGGCAATTGCTATAAGATTTAATATCTTTCCTATATATATAGTATATGAAGCCATTGGATGAGTTCAATAAAAATAATCTCGAGAATAAAGAAGGTTAGTTGGGTGGGATTTGAGGGGGATTTGACAAGGAAAACGGTGGAAATATTTTTATGGAAAATGAAATGAAAAACCACTTTAAGAGAAGAAAATTGGGATATGCTTAAGATCTTTACTTTGTGGGATGATACTGGACGTCAAAAAGTAGGGTTACGAAAAATTTAACACGTTTTTAAAAATGTTTTGCGTCGCCCTGTATTCAATTCTTGCAATAACAAAAAAATAGCTCATAAAACTGTACAAATATTAGAAAACTTATGAAAAATTACGTTCTTTTGTCTATCATTTTATACAGAACGATAAAATGAGAATGTAAAATGTCTTAGATGCATATTTTTATAATAAAAATTATATCCACAGACACGACCTAACTGAATTTCCCTTTAAATAGCGTTTACATCCAATATTTACACTTTTATATCGCCTTTTAACACGCTGATCATAACTTGCAAGTTATTATCGATTATTGCCAAAGCTTCAATAGTGAGCACTTAATACAGCACCTACTTAAAGATGAAGAAGGTCGATCGATGAAGTTTCGTGTACAAAATGTTATCCCAGCTTATGCATTAAAGACAAGCCGAACGTGCTGATACAACCTCATATGTCAGGGAAGGAGAAACGGGGGTACAAATATTAGAAAAATGCATTCAAACAGTAAAATTGTGCAAATTGGTGTTAGAATTTAATTGAAAGCAACAAATTCTGAATTTCATTTGCTTGCTAGTACATTCAAAATAGAGTGTTTTAGGAGTTAACTGCATCTTGTGGGAACCGTTAACACCTTTTACCATTTTTTTTGGAAAAGTTAAAAATTCTTAGGACTGTATAAGGAGGATGGTTCAATAAGTTGATGATTTTCTTTGCAAAACTAAATTTGAAACTTTTTAAAACCGAATACTTCAAGAGGAAACTGCAAACTAAATGTTTGCAGCTCTCTCTACAGACACGTCACAAACCTGAAGATGAAGTTAGCACATTAAAGCACTGAGTTCTTGTGTAATCAGTTCCAAAATGGTGTGGGAATGCCTAGACAAACTCAATGAAGAGAGGGAATCATTAAAAAAACCACCTCCTCACTTCTTAGAAATCAGACAACCTGGGACATGCCACAAGACGGTATGATAAAAAATTATAACTTTTCAAAGAAATTCGTTACGGAAATGAGCAACAAGAAGGAATGGGATCCAAATACCATTACCAGACTTGTGAAGAATGCCATTCAATGGTACACAGACGGCTCAAAAGCAATGGAAGGAACTGGGATAGGAGTGTTCGGACCAGGAAACAAACACTCTGGAAGCTTGGGAAAAACCCCAAGTATCTTTCAAGCGGAAATCCACGCCATAAGAAAGTGCGCATAGTTCAATATTGATAAAGGATTCGGAAGACAAAGGATTATCATAATGTCAGATAGTCAAGCAGCCATTAAAGCACTGAGCTCTTATGTAATCAGATCCAAAATGGTGTGGGAATGCGCCTAGACAAACTTAATGAACTAGGCGAGAGCAATATAGTCACCTTACTATGGATTCCGGGACACACTGGAATAGAAGGAAATGAAATAGCAGATGAACTAGCAAAGAGGGGGACTGAAATACTTTTCTGGGGGCCTGAACCCTATTGCGGAATCAGCCCCAATGTAATATTGGAAGAAATAGGTAAAGCAGACAAAAAGAGGAGATCTGACCATTGGAAAGATCTAGTAGGGTTTATACAATCAAAGACTCTTCTGGGTTATTACAACCTGTTGAGATCAAATGAATGCATTAGTCAAAGTAAAACTGCGCTAAGAGTTTTAACAGGGATCCTAACGCCTGAATGGGCACCTGAAAAAGCTCAAAATAGAATGCAGATTTTGTGGCAGCCCCCATCCACATACTTTCCAACTGCACAACTCTTCAGAATCCTAGAGCACAGCACCTGGGAGATTACTGGATAGAAGAGAAACATTTACCCAAGCTGAAACCTGCAGACATCGTAAAATTCCTCCGGGAAATAGGACTAAAGGAGCTACCTACTAGTTTATGAGACTTCTCAGAAGCTAAGTAGAAGTAAGGGGGCACAATAGATCTTTTAGGTATTCTATCAGTGAATGTCATCCCGAAATAGATACATACATACATACAACAGCACAATCAACCTTGAAATAACATGTCCAACAACTCATTGTAAAAAATGCATTCGATTTAATTCCATTTTCGACTGATTCAACTATAAAAATCCAGTTTAGGTACAGCTTTATGAAACTTTTGAGTCATGACAGGTAATTTTTGACTTCTCGCGTATATAAGAAACAAACCGTTGAACCCGTCTCATTATTCAACAATGAATCGAGTAACTCCATCTCTTTTAATTGTTAATAGCAAGTTTTCACTCCATAGAATAACTGAAAACTGAGACTATATACGCGAATATATAGGTCGGATAATCTGATGAACACACCGAATTTCTTGTTTGTTAACGTCAAGCCTTTATCTCCATTTTCTTGCCGTAACTCCCGGCTTTATAATTACACCCAGAGAAATAGAACTCGATTTGTTTCTGTTCCAGTTAAAGACTCTCATTGTTTAAATTCGATTTTGTTCATGCTACTATCTTACTCGGCTTAAGTTCCAAAGTTTCAACCCATTGATAGACATACACATACAGTGTGACCCATTTTGTTTGGAAGCACCCTTGTAAAATCCGCATTTCTCAACCGAATTTGATTTCATTTTTTTTTTGTTAGATTCAGTAATAAAAACAGTATTTTGGCACAAATTTTCATAGCCTAATTATTATTTTGAAGGCACTCTATGTTAATTTTTCTTTGCCAAAAAAGACAAAAGTACATTAGGCATTTTTTCCTCAAATATAACTATCACTGGATATCTTCTGTAAGTTCCTTGTAGCATTATTTATTATTTTTTCTCTTATTTTTTGGGAGTCAAACCACAATAAAGTTTTTTATTTCTTTTTATTTCGACGTTTCGGTAGCGTTCCAGCTACCGTTGTCAAGATTAACTAGTAATGAAATAATTTATGGTCCTTATCTGACACAACGAAAAACATATGACCACTAGACAATCAATAATATTTTGAAGTTTAAGACTACAAAACTTTGTTGTCAAATTTTATTAAGGTCCATTCATAGTAGATCACACCTATGGTAAAATGTGAAATAAAATATTTTATTTTATGACATTCTAACGATATGATAGTCTACTAGAAATGGAATCCAGTGAAGTGCACGTTCCAGGTACGGTTTTTATTGGGATAGACTATCATATCGTTAGAATGTCATAAAATAAAATATTTTTTCTACTACCGTGTGTAAAGTACGTACTTTAGACACATTT
>CAJUYG010000490.1:154988-167353 GCA_910591675.1 Galerucella calmariensis
CGATTTCTCTTTTTAGTAAGCAGCGTTGCCACAGCACTAAATCCACGCTCACACAAATATGACGATGGGAATGCTATCAAGAATCGTTGAACAATTGACCACAAGGGTACAATTGCGGGATCGGTTTTTGTAGCCAAAATTCTTGATAACCATTTTTGAACTTGATTTTTATTTCTTCGTTTGTTGTCAATTCTATAAGTTCTTCTTCCAGCTGAGGTGACATTGCTGTGTTGACATTTGAAAACGGATCCAACACCCAGTCTGGTATTTCCAAGTTTAAAATGTCCTGGTATCGTTCGGTGAAGTCAATGTGGAGGTTTTCCAAATGTTGGCAGTAGGCAAACAAGTCGTCGTTACTGCAGGATACTGATAAATTCGGAAAATTGTGAAACTCACGTCTGCCCATATTCTTTTTGTGCAGAAGCAGTTTGGCTGCGAAAGCTACAACGACATTTTTTGTTTTAATTAAATTTAGTTCATCGCCTTGCAGTTGGAGGTTCGTGTCGTTGAACAATTTATACAGGTCTGTCTGTTGTGCAGTTCTGTATCTTTAGTTTCCAAGAACTCTATCACAGAGTCAAACAGGTTGTAAAATCGAATCAGGCAATTGCCTTTTGACAGCCAACGAACTTCAGTATGAAGCAACAAACGGTTGAAATCTTCGTCATTAGTAACACAAAGCTGATGAAATAATCTATCATTCAAAGAGCTGCTACGGATTTTATTGACTGCTTACTGCTTTGATGACATATTGCAGTGATTGAAATAGTCGTTCACTTAAGTTTCTAGCAACCAAATGTTGTCTATGAATAACGCAATGTATAGCAAGGACAACTGGAATTTAATTTTTTAAGTACGTTATGAAGCCTTTATGGCGCCCTGTCATAGCCGGAGCGCCATCCGTAGCAACTGATATAATATTTTTCAAAGGAATCTCTTTCTCTTCACAAAACTTTTCCAATGTATTGAATATGGTTTCGCCTTTTGTATCTGTCTCCAAATTTCTGGCAAACAATAGTTCTTCACGTATTTTCTCATCTTTAATAAACCTCACGTAAGATAGCAACAACGCTTCATTAGTTGGTAAAGTGTACTCATCGAGTTGAATTGAGAATTGACTAGTCCTCAGATGATTGCACAATGATTCTTTAATGTTTTCAGCCATTTCAGCAATTCGTCTTTGCACAGAATTATTACTCAAAGGAATTTTTCGGATAATATCTGCGGTCGGTTTATGAAGCACAGTAGTTATTACTTCCTTTAATGCTGGCAAAATTAACTCTTCTCCGATGTTGTGTGGTTTGCCTTTTTGAGCAATTAACAAAGAGATATTGTACGAAGCTCGAAGTCCGTCGTCATCTTGCTTAGCAGCCGCCGAAAATAGTTTTGATACACTTGGCTGAGTATTATGCTGCTTCTCTAGGTCTTGAAAATATGCTACATTCTTGTCTTTCTTATCTGGATGCATTTTATTCAAATGATCTTGCAGTCTTGAAGGCTTCATTGCTTCGTTCGAAAATGTTTTTAGACATAGAAGACACAAAGGCGACGACGGGTTTGTGGGATTTTCAATAAATCCGAATTTAATATATTCCGCAGAGTATTGCCGTCTCTTCTTTTTTACTTCCGACATTGTTTTGGTTTTAGAAATACGTAAGTGTTGAAATCAAGTACTGCTTATCTATTATGCGCGAAACCGCAAATGAATATAAAATAAATGTACGTCGTTTATATAGGATTGCATAAGCAGCACGCACCAACAGGAATAAGACAAACGTGCATAAACTCGTTTATCTCATTCGACGCCCAATCGTACTCGACAAGCAAGAACAAGTATTATAGAACCAGCCGATTGATACAGGAATGTACAAATCGGATTATTTAACAAAAACTTGTTAAAACATGATTGGCCGCGGTCTATTATATCAAACCGAGTTTGAGCTATATCTTAATTAATATTAGTTGATGTTCACAAGATGTAGTCGAGAGCTCAGTCGGTGTCTAAGAGTCTTCCTAGCTAGGTAGATGAAATTATAAATCGACCCCAAAGCCCTACACAACGCCCCCTTTTTTTTCTGGGTCTCTTACCGCCCCCCATTAGGCCTGCAGCGCCCACAAGGGGGCGCTATCGCCCACGTTGGGAAAGACTGGTCTATAGAAGTGAACTAACCTAACTATTACTCCATGAACCTAACTAAATTGACAATTGAAGATAACTCATCATTTTGTGGGTCAATCTCTTCCACAAAGTTTTCGTTTGTATTATTATCTTGTAAGACTTCTGAAAGTATAAGATTATTGATCACATCAAAAAAACATCGTCTTCTCTTGATAATGATGATTCAAATATTTCCATAAAATCATTAGCCTCCATTTGGTACATATTAAATTTGAAAAGGGGAAATCCAAAATAAACAACACACAATAAACAAACCTCTACCTCTAACCTCTGCAAATTTTCAAAATAGTTTCCACCGTCCTCATTTGCAAATGATTTGAGCATACGTAAAAAATAATCCGAAAATCGCCCTTACTCGAGACTGGCTTAGACAGTTTTTGAACCGTCCAAGAACTGTTCTTAAATAAACCCGAACGTCAAACTGTCAGCATCCTGTTTAAATCCGAACAAGCCAATTTCGACTGCGCAAACTACGGACAGTCTTAGAATAGTAATTGCATGAACCCGAATAGAGCTATAGTGTTCGGTTCGTTGAAATTTTAGCTTTTCAAATATCAAAATGTTTGTTGAATGTAACTAACAATGAGATACATATTAAAGGAGGTAAAAAATAAATCCTTTTTGCTGTATCGTCTCGGTATCTCACGTATCGTTAAAAATAAACACATTTCTCTGGAATATTCGGAAGTAACTAGAGAGCCACTTAGATTAAGAAGTGAAATTCCGTGTTTCTGGCTTTTTTTTGCCTTGAAATCGTTTCGAATTACCACGGAAATCTATACTTGAATTTCTTTTCCGTTTCGATGTAAAAAAACGGCAGTTTTATATGGGAGATTAAACCGGGAAATATGTCATAATAAATAAAAGTAATCAGATTTTAGATTCGGAAAAGTTTTGAAAAAAGTTGTTACAGAAGTGCTTTAAAGTCTATTAATCCTGACCAAGACAGTTACTGTGTTTTAGGGTGGAATCTTTGGTTCAACTTTAATTTCAGATAAAATGTAACAAATTTTTCCTATTGTTATGGTTTGTTTTTGTATATTTTCAACTGTAGTATAGCAAAACCTGCGGACTACGACCTGAGGTGGTTCAGTGGCTTTACACAACTGTGATAAGACCAACTATTACCACCGTACACTAACTACCGACAAGTAAAAAATTCACTTCGTCGATTTATGGGTAACAGAAAATTTCCTTACTCCTCCTATCGTCTGGCGGTCGATGAAGCGACCTGATGGCACTTTCACGACCTCTAGAATGGAAACGTTAGAGCTTTTGATTAAAAAACACTTTCCTGGAAGTTTGACTCTGGATAACAATCGACCTCCGCACTTTGAGGGCGCTAGGCGGCCGAAAAATATCGATTGGGAGGCTGCCAAGGAAGTTATCACAGCACCGGCAGTTGAATGGGCAATCAAATCTTTTCAGCCTTTCAATGTGGCATATTTCCAGCTCTGCTGCAAAATGGACTGGAATTACTTTAACCCATCCTCATTAAACTGTATAGAGCTAGTCTTGCGTGGAATTACATACCACCCAGTTGGTTGGCGGCTAGGGTGGTATATATACCAAAAGTGGGCCGCACAGACCCACACCCTAAATCAGTCAGACCAATTAGCCTAACATATTTCCTTCTTAAAGGACTTGAAAAAGCACTGGATTGCTACATCAGGAGGGTAGCTTTATATAATTCCTCCCTGAGCATCCATCAATATGCTTATCAAACTGGCAAATCAATAGATTTAGCGTTACACAACCTTGTTGAGAAAATCACACAATCCCTTAACAACAAGGAGATTACGGTGGCCATATTTCTTCACATTGAAGGAGTATTTAACAATGCACTACCGACCTCCATTGGTTCAGCTTTGACTGAAAAGGGCATCAAACCAACCATTACTGGTTGGATATATGCCATGCTCACAAATAGGACATCCCTTCAGGACGAGACCATCAGCTTTAAGGTTTCCAGGGGATGCCCACAAGGCGGAGTACTCCCCTACTGTGGTCTCTCTTGATGGATAACTTGCTTAGGATCTCGAAAGAGAAGGGGTAGAGCTGCAAGCGTATGCAGACGACCTTGTCATCTTGGCAAGGACCAAGTCAGGAAGGGTAGCATATAATAACCTCCAAAAGACGTTGGACGATGTCCACATTTGGTGTCAGAGGGAACAGATGTCTGTTAACCCTGGCAAAACTGTAATAGTTCCCTTCACTAGAAAAAGGAAGTTGGAAGATCTTCCACCATTTTCCTACAATGGTGAGGTTATTCCATTTGCAGCGGAAGTAAAATATTTGGGGATTATCCTAGATAAGAAACTTACTTGGAACGCTCACTTGGAAAAAGTTATCCATAAGGCCAAACTATCTTTGTGGACATGTCGCAGGATCTGTGGAAAATCTTGGGGCTTGGGACCCAAACAAATCTATTGAATATATGTGATGATCGTTAGACCAATGATCACATATGGAGCTATTGCCAGGTGGTCAAAAGCTTTACAGCGAACGGCCCGAGCAAAGCTCTCTGGTTTACAGAGACAGGCTTGTCTGGCAATCACTGGTGCTAGATGGAGGCTAGATGGACAGCATACAGAATTGTGCATATTTCTAAATGCACAAATCAGGCTTATGCAGAACGAAGCAGATTACTAGCGGACAGTGAAAGTCACAGTATTCTGGGAATGACCTCTGACATAATACCTCCAACAGTAAACTACGACCTGCCTTACACCGTCCTAATTCCAAATAGAGATGAATGGGTCCTCCGTAAGGATGAACTATTAAGAGCAGACAGTTGTTAGTACACAGACGGCTCAAAAACACCCTCAGGCTCTGGTGCAGGTGTATACGGCCGCAGACCTAGGACAGAAATTTCAACCTCTCTAGTATCCTATGCAACCGTATTTCAGGCGGAAATTTACGCCATTATTTCATGTGCGGAGAGAGTGGAGCAAGCCAATCTCATACATAGAACAATAAAAATTTTCTCGGACAGCCAAGCGGCTTTAAAAGCACTTAGCTCTCGCCGTGTAACGTCGAAATTGGTTTTAGACTGCCAAAAAAGACTCTCCTCAATAGGAGAACTCAATAAAGTATTGCTGGTCTGGATCCCTGGCCATTCTGGCATGGAAGGAAACGAGAAGGGTGCAAAGGAGGGTGCCGCACGTGTTTCTATCGGACCAGAACCTACAATTGGCATCGCAATAAGTTTTGCCAAACAAACACTAAATACAGCAAGAAGAGCTTCAGACTTCTGGCATAATTTACCAGGATTGGTTTGTTCAAAGGCTTTTATACATCCTTCGAAATATGCTCCAAACAAATGTTAGACCATAGCAAGCATGACCTACGTTGTCTAACAGGCCTTTTAACAGGCCACTGTCATCTGAATCATCATATGCTAAAACCTGGACTGTCGGAAGATCCGACTTGCCGTCTTTGTTTGGAAGATGAAACAACAGAGCATATAATTTGTGCCTGCCCCGCCGCGGCTCGAATCAGGTATCTGATGTTTGGCAGGGTCTGAAATATCATTCACCAAATAAAATAATCGGCCTTGTTAAGAAGCTGAATTTGTTTGGTGAAATTTGAATAGGTGTGAGCCACAACAGACTCTTGCGAGTCGCAGTGGAGGGCCTTATAGACCCACTCACCCCAAACCTAACCTAACCTATCGTCTGGCGAGTTCTGGCTAGTTTAAATCGAGAAAGTGTTAAGTACAGGGGTAGCACGCAATGCTAATGTGTTGCTGATCGAAATTTCGGAAATATAATTTTTGTTTTGTTTTCATTTTTGTGAGCAGATCATTGTTTTTGCGTGAGCATTAAAATATTTATACATATTTTTATTATAAAGTTGTATTTAGTATAAATATCATAGTGCCTTATTTCATTGCAAAATGTCTGGAATGGTATATTGTTCTGTTGATGATTGTCGCAGTAAACTGGAAGAGAGACCGTTTTCTAGATGCGCAAAATACAAAATTAGGTAAGAAAAGAGGTAATTTAGTAGTATACAAGTAAACATTTTTTATTTTTTTTTATTATATTGCAGATGTGAAGCTTGGAAAAATGCTTTGGGTTTTAAAGGAAACCACCGATATGCCAATATAATAGGATAAATATTTGTAATTTGCATTTTTTTTTTTTTTATTTAAAGAGAAACCGCATCAGCCATGTAGGCTATTAGCGGCCAATGTACCTTTAGAAATTACAATTGGTGAATAATTTTCAAACACTTCAAATAATTTAAAATATTTTCTGTGGTGCACGTGCTAAACACTTCATTTAAATTATTCGGTATGTTAAACAATGTTCGTTCTTCACTATACATAGGGCACTCCACTAATATGTGCTTGACGGTTATCAACTCTTCACATAAGTCACATTCTGGTGGTGGATCCTTGGAGATCAGATGTCCGTGAGTAAGTCTAGTATGGCCTAGTCTAATTCTTGTTATGATCATTTGGGAGAAGCGACTGGGCGGGTTGTTATTCCATGGTGCAAAATTTGGTTCGATTTCTTTCAACTTTGAAGGCTTCTGTTTCCAATCTGAGGTCCATTTTTTAATCCACTCTTGCTTATAATGAATTTTTAAATCATTCGCTAGTGGCTTTAAGATTGATTTTATGTTTGAATCAGATGCTGCTTTCCTGGCATGTTTATCAGCTGTTTCATTTCCTGTTATGCCTATATGTGACGGGACCCATAGGAATGTGATATTTTTGTCGGTTAATTGGTGCAACTGATTTTTAATTAACTTGACTATTGGATGTTGAACATTTATTTTGGATAGCAGGTGTAATGAGTTGTCAGAGTCAGTTACTACTATAACATTTTTTGATTCCTTACTATTTATATAAGTAAGATGATTATAGAAATATAAAAAGTGTGGATGGGAATGCACTGGTATACGTTACTGGATACCTACTTAAAAAGTGTTTATTGCAGCATTCCTGTAACACTTGCTTAGAATTTATTAAGATAAATGATCTAGAAGGAGAATCTACCGTTTTTATGAAATATAAAGATTATAGTGTTTCACCAACATTTGAAATATGGTTGTGCCTCCCAAAAATTTTGTGGAACTCGTTATAGAATTGCAAAACACATTTATAGATCAATTTAATAAAATAGCCCCTGAATATGGTGTCGGTATGAAGCTCAATAATATCTTTAAGAATGTTAAATTGTGTCATCCTTGTACAAATTTCCCAGTTGATTATTTTTATCCATTCATTCATTCACTGAAATTTGCTAATCGTAACATTAAAACTGAAAAATTACAGAAACAACACCCCAAACTAAGTATACTTAAACATTTGTAATAATTACTTTGTTAAACATAACAATTTAATCAATAATTTACTTTATCGAATCTTAAGCTTTAATAAATGAATTTTCCTATAGTAGTATTTTGTGCCCTGAAAACCACAAAACCACAAGACTGTCCCTCGTAACTGTTGTATTATAACAGACGTGTAAGGCGCCAGAGAAAAGATGTACCAAAATGTTCAAACGTTCCGACGCAAGTGAATTTACTTGTCGGTAGTTAGTGTACGGTGCTATTACCTATGGAACAATGGTCTGGTAGAGGAGGACAAAAGTGTTCTCAGCAGTGAACATATTAACTGCAATTCAAAGACAAGCCCTCCTTGGTATTACTGGGAGATTAATCAGCAAATAAATGGAAGCCCTTGCTGGACTGAAGGGCTGAAAGCTGAAATCGGAAGACCCGAACAATGTAGTAACTGGGACAATACTAGATGAACACATAATTTACACAAGTTTTGATAGATGACACCGGAGAACATATTCATTGAGCGTGTGAATATCATCATCCCTTCCAGGGAACAGGTGATGCTTTCAGGTAATTCTGGTGAAATCATCTGGTTCACCGATGGATTCAAAACAAACCATGTCACTGGGGCTGGTATAAGTGGTCCTAGAAAGAAACTGTTTATTAGCCTTGGTCGATACACAACTGTGTCTCAAGCAGAGACGATTGCTGCTATAGCCTGCATTGATGAAAACATCAGAAGAGACAGAAAATTGAAATTTTCACTGCCAGCCAGGCTCAGCTTGAAGCTATCAGCAATCCAACAACCAGCTCTAAACTGGTAAAAAACTGTAAAAGATGCTGGCAAGAGACAACAAAATGTCTCTAATATGGGTGCCGGCACATAAGGGAATGAAATGGCAGACCAGCTAGCTAAAGAAGGCTCTGGAGAAGCCTTCACAGGTCCGGAACCGTTTTGTGGAATCACAAAGGATATATAAGAGGGGAAGTGTGGAACTGGCTAGTTAAGGAATACAACTCTTTATGGAGGCTGACACAAGGACACCTCCATACTAAGAGTCTAGTTGAATAAGTTGCCACCGAGAGAAGAGTTATTTATAGACAAATAAACTGATTTGTTTGACCCCCCTTTGTTTAAAACTAATATTGCTTATTTATTATTAAGAAGCCATATTAACTTGAAAATGTTGGGAAATTTTGACATAAAAAAATGATTTTTCATTCGAGTGTAATTTCTTTAATGTAAAAAAAATTGTTCTCCTTTATGCACGCCTTCATACAATTGTTCTTCGGAAACTATGAAAGTCTACGAAGCACAATATAATATTTTGTTATAAAATGTAACAATGCTATTTGGGTAACAATCGTTTTCATTACCCAGAAAAAAACCTAACATCTTCAATAATATTCCATCACTTTAAAACAACAAATTAAATATTCATAGTAAATCATTTGAAAGTTTTGACAGAAATTTACATTTTTTAAATAAGCCTATAGATTATTAGCCTCAAATAAGATCTACTTTATACCGAAAAAATAAGTATTTCAGTATAATTGTACATTTATTGTTACGAGAAAAAAACTTATTTGCCACAAATCACATATTTCTTCACCCGTAAGAAATCACATTAGCCTACAAATTATGTGGCAATTGAAACAAAGAATTCTCACCCTACCCTTCCCTATTATTCAGTAACGGTCACCACCTGTATACGTTTGGCGTCAGTCTGCATGTGAAATTAGATCAGTTTTTGCAATTTTACTAATTATTTTGTTTTTGTGAAGTATGTGGTTAAAGTGCTCTGGACAAAAATAAGTTTAATAATAGAATGAATGAATTGTTAAACTCATGACGATTACAAGAATTGTGAGATATCTTTGAAGGTAAGGAAATAAATGACAATTATATTCAAGTAGGTAGAAGTTACAAGCAAGCGAAATGTACCTCAAACATACACATTTCTCAATTAATAAACCTGTCAGATCTACTCCAAGAACTCCAAAAAACTACTATGGGAAAAGCATTAATGTGCACACTTATAAGGATAGACAAGGCTATCTTGTGGATTCCATTGTTGGTTATGTTTTAGATCATGTAGGTATGTTTAATTTTAACAATGTATGGTTTCTATTTTATAAATAAATGGTATCTATTTTGAAAATGTATAGTTTTCTTTTTAATAGATCAAAATATTCAGCAGCAAGTTTTTTATTCCTATCCTGCTTTCCTACTAAACAGTTTTATGCATAAATAAAGACCATTAATTTTTATTAGATTTAAACATGTTTGTCATAAAAATACTGTAATTTTAATCCGTGTCCAGACTAACCATCGACCGATTCGATCGACTAGTCCACACATACAAAACGAAAGTCAACTTTCTTGTTCGACATAGTCTGAAAACGGCTTAGACAAATATTTGTAAAGAATATATTTTCCTAAGTAACCTAATTATTTGAGAATCGTGTGCTTAATGTGCTTAATACACCGGTGAACTTTAAATATATTTCTAAATATTTAGAAACATTTCAAAAGCTCAGTGTATTGAATAGTGCATGTAGGTAACTTCCATAAACAAAAAACAATAACATAAATAATTCGGTTTTTTAGGGAAATATATTTTTTCACTCTAAGGCAATATAAAGTTTATGAAAATTATGGTTCGGTTATGATAAATATGTTGAATTTTAGTAAAAATTAATAGTTTTCTTGAAGAATGAACATTTGTTTCCAACAAAAAAATATAATTTGCTGGGCAGATACATTTTTTACGAATAAAAAACATATCGTTAACCCAGACAATATACCTTTTTTGGTGAAGAAATATATTTTACCGATACAATACATTTTTTTATGATAAAGAAATGTCATTCTGCCATAAAGTAATTTTTTTAAAATAAAACAATGTAGTTAGCTTGCAAAAATAAGTATTTGTTATTGGAAAACTACTTTATTTAATTTAAATGCTTTCAAAGATTAATATAACTATTTTGTCATTATACCTCAACAAATGTTGTTTGAGACAAATATGATACATTTTGTGAACTGAAATGTGAAATGTGAACTCTACGATGAAACACCTACTCACATATTCTGCTTCTGTGGGAGCTTACAAGGACTCAGACAGAAGCAGTTTGGAGTGGAAATAACACAACCATCACAACTACTGAAGATTCCTCCAGATAAACTGGTGGTCCATATAGAAGACACGAAGCTTCTGGAATGGAAGTAGGTGGTTAACATGGGTAATGGTACAAAGATTCAGTGCAAGTGCCTAGCCCATTAATGAATGAATCTGGTGTTCTTTTGAATTGAAATAATCGATTGAGATGTTGGCTTTTAGTTTTCAGGAAAGGATTTTCAGTTGGGGTTGGAAAATGATAAAGTTACTCCAGTTTTCTGTACAAAAAAAATTGTTCTCTGTAAATTGAAGACATAATTTTTTACGTATTTCGTCCTTCTACCGAAAACACTTATTTATCCCTTTTTCTTTCCCTTACATTACCCTGCTCAAAGTTGACCGATTTCCCGACTTGCAGATTTTATTTTTTCCTTCTTCTTCTTTCAAGCGGTTACAAGCGAGTGTTTTGCGGATAATTTTTTATCGGTTGTTTGTCCTGGCGCGCTTCGTCCGTGTTCTATTCGACGGGAATGTCCAAAAGGTCTCTGAGCGGCATACTAAAAGAACTTCTTACATATAATCCGATTTTTGTTCTCGCAGAGATACCCTCCTGATTGCGGAGATTCCGTGAAATGCCAAAATAGCGTTTGCAAAATAGAAAAATTCGTCCTTTAATTTCCGTCCGTCTGACGTATTCCCGGCAGGTTCGGCATCCGGGAGATTTACTGACTACATTATTTGTTTTTTTGGGAAAAAAATATTTTGGCATAGACTGATGAATAGTATTATCCAGAAATGTTTTTTTTTCTATTAGAAGAGTTCAATCTAAGGTCAGTGTGGCCAACAAAATGATTTTTTCTTTCAAGAATGACAGTTGAGGTCTACTGTTCAAAACATAAGATTTTTGCATGTTTTTTCATCATTGAAAATAAATCGCCCAAAAAACAAAAAAAATATTTTCAATTAAAAAATGTACTCCTTTATTTCGGCACACAGTGTATGTTGCTTTATTGAAATTATGAATACACCCCTGAAGCGTATATCTTGAAATTTAAAATGACTATTTAGTTGAATACTCAACACATCGGTGGCCAATAATTCTAGGAATTCTTGGCATGTCACCATTTCATTTCTGTTATCTGTCACTAGTTATGTCAGAGCAATATAGCAATATAGATGTTCGCAATGATAAAAAACATGCAAAAATCTCATGTTTTGAATGGTAGACCTTAACTGTCATTCTTGTCAGAAAAAACCACTTTTGTTGCCCACACTGACCTTAGACTGAACTCCTCTATTTTCCCGATTGTGATTTGGTCACTTTAGTCCTTCTTTTTGTTGACATGTTGCCGGCTTTTCAAAATTTTCTTAAATACAGTAATAAATAATATGAAAATTAGACTCACGCCACATATTTAAACGTATTTAAATAAGCCTCAATCATTTTTTTCTTATTGATCGTACGTGAAATCCTCATTTTATCCAATTTCATGGAACACCAGTCTTTATACATCCAATCTTATATACTCGTAGAATGACCTAGATTTCCTCTACGTTTCCCTCTTCATTTGTTCTTATTCTAATAATTACAGTTGGTTGCATAAATATTCTTCTTATTTTTCTCCATCTCATTTCCCACACAAACGTTCTGTTTTTCTTCCATTGCCAGCCACAATAATTCTTTCTTATTAGTTCGATCGTAAGTTGTCGGCTAAATCTAGCTTTATAAAACCCTTAGTTATTTCCATTTTCCCATGTTGTCTCCA
>CAJUYG010000490.1:167363-183617 GCA_910591675.1 Galerucella calmariensis
TAAACAGTTATTGAAATATCTACTCATTCCCTTGTCACAAAAAAACACCGAGAAAATTAATATTATACAAAGCTGTAACCGTCCAAAAGACTCGACAAAAAAAAAGAAGAAAACCAGAAAGGTGAATAATGAAGGTAATGTAATAAAATACTCTGAAGTGTAAAAAAAAGAATAACTCGTTATAGGAATTTTGAGATTTAAACTGTCAACTTGTCAAGAGAATTAAGATTAAAAGAAAATTCCTTAGAATGAAATATGTTTAATCCTTGACAAATTCTCAAAGACACCCTTACAAAAGATAGATTGTTCAGAAATATTATTGATTGCGAAGGGGGAGAATTCATTTAGCAATTAGTCATCAAAAATTTCGTCAGGTGTTATTGATAATTGTCAGGATATCTCTGAACGTATCATACCTATAGGCAAAGTTTATTTTATTACAAAAAAGGAGATCTAGGACCAAATAGTGGTAGGAGGGGAGAAAAATTCTTTCGATCGCCTAAAAAACTTTATGAACTAGGCAAGAATATAACATTCTCACCTTATTATGGAAGGAAGGAGCTCCAATCAATGCAGGAATGCTACACAAATGGCTCAAAAACCCAGTGGAAGGTGTAGGATCAGGAATATACAGTGTGGCCCATTTTGTTTGAAGTACCCCCGTAAAAACCGCATTTTTCAACCGATTTTGTTTTAATTTTTTTGGTTAGATTCAGTATTAAAAACAGTATTTTGGCACAAATTTTCATAGTGAAACCAAATTGTTGTTGATTGACGTTGATTGACTAATTACAGTATCTAATGAAATTTACATTATTAAAAAAAAGGGTTAGTAGCAAATACAACAAAAAATACTTGTTAAAATAATACCCTTCTTGGTGTGCGTCATCGATTGTGACGTATATCCGGGTTTTCGGCATGTCGTTTATTTTATTTGTTATTTTGACATAAAGCTAACTGTTCAGATCCTCTGGTTTTTAGGATCCAAACACTAAAGTTTCACGAACTTGTCGTGATTTACACGAAACTCTCGATTGAGAGAATGTGTGTCTAAAATGAAATAAAGATTGGAGAATCTTCAAAACATATATTTAGGTACCAGAATCAAAAACTAAGACTCTGGCAAAATAATAGGGACAATACAAAAAACTTATTTTTTTGACACTGACTTACAGGAGAATGATATCCTGATTTTGTACAAAATATAACACGCTAAAACTTAACTTAACAGGTTTTATCTATATCTAAACTAAACTACTCAACATTTTTGAAACATATTACATGAAATGTCAAATGATCAATCTAAAAGTGGTTGCAAGTTCGGTTGCTTTTTAACACCTTGAGAAAATGTTTTTAATTTAGTTTAAAGAGATTTGAACACTAACCTTAAATTTGATAAATAAGATCATCAGGATTGTATTTAGCCAAATTCGAAAAGGCTATGCAATTAATAATTACCAGCTTCTTTTTCTAACTGAAAATACTTGAGAACTTTCAAAATGCTGATGTTTTTTCGTGTATTCATGCATATTTTTGTATTATTCATATAAATAAAACCATAAGATTAATATTCATTTTTCATAAATAATAATTGACCGTAAACAACAAAGTACAGACCTGTCAAGAACTGTCAGTGTGACAGTAGAAAAAGACGTAAGACTTATTGCCGATACGAAAGTAACGCCTTCATAGTATTTTAAACTCTCGATTGATAGGTTGAACTTGAGCGTAATCTAAACATCGACCAATCAAATTTTTGTAAGTCAAAGATTAGGGTTAACGTTTGTAATACATTTAAACGGTTCATTATTGTGATATTTTGATTAGGATTAATCACAGACCTGCCTTTTTTTCCATTTCTTCCTACGTAATGTGTTAGAAAGACTATAACAATCGATGACGCACACCAAGAAGGGTATTATTTCAACTATAGCACATATACATATGTTTATGAAGATGAAGCCCAACTTTATACTTTACATATTTAAACTTTGAAAAATCTCTTTGTGAACATTCGTCATCCAAAGGCCTGATGTACTCCAAGGAACTGTAGCCTTAGGAAATTTCATTCCAGGAAACTGTAGCTTCGGGAAATTGTATCCAAGGAAACTTTATGCAGGAAACTATATGTCTTCTCAAGGAACTGTAGCCTTGGGAAATTTTTCAAGGGACTTGTTTGTCACCAAGGAACTTGTATCTCAGGAACTGTGCAGTAATCCAGATTCTTAAGGTAAAACGGCATCTTTTGTTTTTAAACAGGTAGAAAAATGGATTACTGCACAGTTCCAAAATTGCTATGTCAACAGACGATGAGAGAAGACCTACCGGAACATTTCTCATCCTTATTTAAAGATTGTTCAAAATTTTAAATTTCGCCGTAAAATACTTCTAGAATATTGATTTTTGGTCTACTAGTTTATTCCACCACAAATCACAAAAGGGAAATAATTTATTAAATATTTGAATGAAATAATTTAAGGAAATATATACAGGGTGGGGCAATCTTCTGACATCGGAGGATTACATCGTTGTGGTGATAGATAGAACTTTATAGTTTTGTGTGAGCTAATACAGTTACTGAGGGCACATTTTGAAAATACTTTCGATTCTACAGGGCACGTGGCAGCACAAACTTACACTTTTTTAAATGGAACGTATTATATTTTGTTCAAGAATCGAGAAGATCTCACCGAGAGCGTTACAAAAATATAGCACTCTAATATATTATAAGGGTGTTTTACAAAGATATGTCCAATTATTAGCAAAAAAGACCTCCTCTTTAACACTCTGCAAAACAGTAAATTAAAATAAATCAACAGGTCTTTGTATCCAAATGTCATACACACATCATTGGCTGTACTCAGTATTAATTACTTTTTTTATCTGTGGCCACTTCAATACAGGGTGAAACAAAACGCAAATCAAGCAATATTTCAAAATTTTTTAATGAATCACCCTATAAGTCTTTTTACAATTTGTTAGTACAATTAATAAACTTTTAAACGATGCAGTACACTTAGGGCATTAGTTAATGGAAAATCGTAGATATTTTATGATAATGGTCAAAAACAAGTATTTTACATACACAAATTAAATGGTATTAAATTTTTACATGCAACATCTAGTGAATTTTAACATGCCTAAGGCATAAATTCTAATCGTAATTTTGGTTGCATCTAAAATATCTTAGACTTCTACTCTCACCATTAGAGGAAGGAAAGAAGGAATTATGTTGGAAGAAATATTTTGTTTACTGTAAGTAGGCTAATGTCATTATAGTACTAATAAATATAAAAGCAGTTTGTAGTCTTTACGAAATAATTACTTAAGTCACTACAAACAGTATATCTTAGTTATGTAAAATGCAAGCTTGTATTTTATTTTCCAACTTTTTCTATTTTTGAAAAACTAACAATTATGAAAACCAACATTATAAGAACACTCACATTTACATAAATTAACATTGACATTCTATAAAAAGTATAGTAGTTTATGCTAAGTGTTCAAAATGGCGACCATTTACTTCCATATAATTCTTTTCAAAAACGAGGATCTTACTCTTTCCAACATAGCTGCATTTATTGTGGAAAATGCGTTACGAATCCTTTCTTTCACGTCTTCTCTGGTAGTAGGTTCCGTTTGATACACAAGTTGCTTGATGTATCCCCATAAAAAGGAATCCATCGGTGTGAGATCTGGAGATCGAGGAGGCCACGAAATTGCTCCACCACGTCCTATCCACCTGTCGGTAAAATTTCTGATATACAGATGCTCCATCTTGTTGGAACCACAAGTTAACTATTGTGTTTGAATCAACTTCCTAAACACAAACGAAGAAAACAGCAATATTTCTTTGACATTTATTAGTAGGTACTATTTTGATAGTAGCCCACTTGATATAATCAAAAATATGGCTTGATTATGTTTCGCCCATTCCCAAACAAGCCTATAATAACAATTTTTTGAAAGTGAAACATGAAAAAATATGAAATTTTTCGTAATTCCAGGTACCTACGGTATTAGCAAACATTTTATTTCATTGATTAGATATTGTAGATGCATCCAAAATTACGATTAAAATATATGCCTTAGAAATGTTGAAATTTACAAGAGGTTGCATGTAAAAATTTAGTACCATTTTATTTGTGTACGTAAAATACTTGTTTTTGACCATTATCATGAAATATTCACGATTTTCCATTAACTCATGCCCTAAATGTACTACATCGTTTGAAATATTATTAATTGTACTAACAAACTGTAAAAAGACTTATAGGGTGATTCATTTAAAAAGTTTGAGATATTGCTTGATTTGCGTTTTGTTTCACCCTGTATTAAAGAAGCCACAGATGAAAAAAGTAATTAATACTGAGCACAGCCAATGATGTGTGTATGACATTTGAATACAAAGACCTGTTGATTTATTTTAATTTACTGTTTTGCAGAGTGTTAAAGAGAAGGTCTTTTTTGATAATAATTGGCCATATTTTTGTGAAACACCCTTATAATATATTAGAGTGCTATATTTTTGTAACGCTCTCGGTGAGATCTTTTCGATTCTTGAACAAAATATAGTACGTTCCATTTAAAAAAGTGTAAGTTTGTGCTGCTACGGGGTTTTGGAACACCCTGTAGAATCGAAAGTATTTTAAAAATGTGCCCTCAGTAACTGTATTAGCTCACACAAAACTATAAAGTTCTATCTATCACCACAACGATGTAATCCTCCGATGTCAGAAGATTGCCCCACCCTGTATATACTATTCCACCAAAAATCAAAATTGTGAAGAAATTATTGCACATTTTTATTATCTGAAATGTTAACCAACAAAGTTAATGTTTCAATAGCTTAATTACTATTTTGAAGGCTCTCTATGTTAATTTTTCTTTGCCAAAAGAGACAAAAGTACATTAGGCAATTTTTTTCTCAAATATAACTATACCACTGGATTCAGAATCATCACAAATGTAAACTACCAAAATTTTATGAAAAAATGTTTATTAACGACAAAGTTATTACAACATGAATTTAGAAAAAGTGGTATTTTCAGTAATATTTTACGTAGAATGTAGACAAATTTTGAAAATGGCAACATGGTAAACAAAACAAGGACTCAAACATATTGTGCTTAATAATTTCATTTATTAACAAAATGAAATCAACGAGTTGCAAGTAGTCTTTGATTTTGAAATTTTATTTATGGCAGTCAGTAACATTTGTATGAAATAGTAAGTACTAAATGTTCCAAATATTCAACTATTTAACTATTCAAGACTAAGTTGAAATTGTAGTTTTTTGTGGTTACAATGACAGAAGTGAACGAGAAGTAACAGAAATAGGTAATCGGAGACATCCAGATCGCCGTATTTGCTGCTTTGTAGGGCACAAATTTAAAAAAAGTATTTATTGAGACTGGAGCAGTGACCAAACGTATTAAAAAAAATTGCAGGCAAGAAATTTTAATGAACCTATTTTCATTGACTACTTTGCCAACAATCCAAATTAACATAGAGGGCCTTGAAAATAGTAATTAAGCTATGAAAATTTGTGCCAAAATACTGCTTTTGATTCAGAATCTATCAAAAAAAATTAAAACAGAATCGGTTGAAAAATGCGGATTTTACGGGGGTGCTTCCAAACAAAATGAGTCACACTGTATATAGCCAAGCCAATGATTACCACGAAAAATCACAACCCTCCTGGTATATGGAAGACCTGGAAGTTTACCATTAGAAGTCTAGTAAAAGTGACGAGTCTAAACGAGGAAATCTTGAATAACAAAAGGGCAAAGGTTTCAGTGGAGTGGCTTATAGAAGCACATAAACCCTGTATATTTATCTCAACTTATTTTACTATGGATTCCAGTGGGTACATATTGGAATAAAAGGAAATTAAACACCCTTTTGGGGACCAGAACCCAATAAACTAAGACCAAGTGAAATCTAAAAAATGTGAAAGGTATAGTAAGAGTTTCCTTCCAGATCATTGTCACCTGAATGGGTACTTCATAAAGCTCAAACTTGGGGAGACTTAAGAATTAGATATTGTGGAAAAGAAGAAGGAATCTCCATCTGCATATCTCTCATACGTATACCTAATATTTTTCACGAATAACATCTTTATCTCGGTTAAACTATAAATCAATGATTTTGCATAAAATAAGTTTCAAAGCGGGTCAACACTGCAAAAGTATTCGCGAGTCGTATAAATTTTACATATTTTTGACGCTTTCTCGCACCTGAACTAGTGATAACGTCGAAAGAAACGAAAATTATGAGTACTATATAAGTTTTAAGAATGTTGAAATAATTCATACACACAAGTTTCATAATGAAACGTAAAAATTTCAATCAATCAGATCGGATTCCATCAAATATGTAGTAAATTTGCATTTTTTAAAACCATATCAAACTATTTTTTTATAAATAGATTTAAAAAATAAGTAATTAGAGTGTTGAGATATAAAAGCATGTCAAAAGTATAAATTTAAAATTGTCTATGTGTAGCTATTTAGAAAAAAAAGTATCAATACCTTTAACACTTGTCGAGAGTTACCGTAGGTCAGCTAAATTTTTGACAACGTATTAAAATGAGACTGATTAACCCGGCCGACGTCTCAAATGCAAAGCGACTCACAAACAAGAAACTCCTGCTCTAAAAACAAGCATTTCTAACCGTCCCAAACGGCAAGGATATGACAGACAGGAGTACCGGACAAAACTGCGGCTCCTGGATGTCGAATTAAGCGAGAAGATTACCGCGCAAGCGCACCTGAATCGATTTTACTGGACCAACCTGTCCTGGCCTACAAGATGTATTATACATGACCCACTCGAAGGTTGAGGACGAAAAGTTATGATCTCTCCTCCTAAGAAAAAAAGAGTTTTACCTCGTAGTTCACTTCTAAGGATATAGCCGTATCCTTGTTAAAGGGATCCTTTTTTTTATTTTCAGTTCAGATATACTAGTTTTTCAGTTAACTTACTATCAGCTGAAATAAAATATTCTGATTGACATGAAAGGGAATTTGGGACGATTTTATTTATGGCAATTTTGAAAATTCCGACGCTTGGGACTTTTTTTTTAAGTTATACGAGGTATAGTCGAATGCAGTCTTATCATGCCGGTCTACAGGATTGACAACTTAAATTCAAATTACTCCTCCTGGTTTTTAAATGAGGTATAGAGAATAAAAACGAGTTGATAAACCGCTTCCAAACAAACTGGAGCTTTATCTGCTAGTTACTTTTATCCGACGGATACTTAACTGATGGATAATATTGGTTATTGATAAACCGGGCCTGAATCTAACAAAAAAAAATTAAAACAAAATCGGTTGAAAAATGCGGATTTTACGTGGGTGCTTCCAAACAAAATGGGTCACACATGACAGTGTACTGTTTGTGACAAAAAATATAGTGAAATAGTTTATTTATGATAGAACCACAAATATAAATATCAACTATTTGGCTAGATCCATCGAAATACATCAATAAGAGCGCAAAAGTGTCAGTGTCAGTTGTTGACATATGTCAAATCGTTTGTTTGTGTTGAAACCACAGATCCTAACACCAGTTTGCGAAAAGTGGAATGAACATTGAAGATTGTGGAGTGACGTTTCCATTTAATTATTTTTATTATTGTGCAAGTAGACATTCTGTAAAAACTTTAAGAATGATTCTTGGTAAAAGAAGATTGCATTTGCTTGCACTTTGGTAGTTTGTTACATGTCAAGTCGTTTCGAGTGGAACCACAGATCTAAACATTAATTCTATGGCTGGAACCATTGAAATAGATAAATGAGTTCGCAAAAAGTGATATAGTCATGCGGGTTATATGATTCAACAAAGACATACTCACCGTTTTTGTTTTCTTTTATTGCGTTTAATCATAACTTCCGAATAAAATCCGCAATATGAATGAGATAGACTTATGCAATTTCGACGGGAGAAAAAAGGATATGTATTTAGTTATCAGCGATTCTAAAAAGTCTTTAATCAGCAAAATTTTTATTTAAATGTCAGTTTAGTGACTTTGACAATTTAAAGTGACAATATGAATAATAAGTAGCAAATTTCCGGTATTTTGCATCCTCAAGCCAAAAAAATGGTACTTAATCTGATAGGTTATTTCGAGAATGAATGAAAAAGTGGAAATTCGTCAACCAGTGTGCAGGAAACATCAACCATTATTATTTTCTCCGGGTATATTTGTAATCTCACATTTTGGTAACCTCTGTGTCTTCTGATTTGTTACATATGGTAAGTGACTTTTGACCTTATATATTGGTGTAACTGATGATTGGGTTATTGTTGGGTTTTGACAATTCCAAAATAAGATAGGATCTACCCATCACTTAAAATAGTAGAGCACAGATACAATACACAGCATCACTCTATACAGGGTGTTCCACGACGAGTTAAAACTATCTGTATAAGGCAAAATACTTATAGGAAAATCATAAAAATTTCTACGATACGATCTTTCTAACTAAAATATTTTCAAAGATGGCAACTGCAACTTTATTATTATTTTAAATGGAACACCCTTTATATTAATACATTTTTGAAATCTACGTAAAATTTTAGTATACTTTTGCCTGGAATTTACAAATTATTTTATTAAGAGGATACCCTTAAAGATATGAAAATGGTTTCTGTTCGGTTGCTTTTAGCAAGGTGTGATCTATTTTAATCTATGTTGAAAAATTTTTCATTTTATACAGGGTGTGTATAGAAAGTGTTCAAAGTTCAACTTTTTCTTAAATAGAACCACCTGGGTTTTTCCATTTTAATGCATTCAGGGGTAGAAAATAAGGCAACTTCATGTATACTTTCCTGTACCTAAACCTTACCGTTATCCAGATATTAAATGTTTTCTGTAAATTTTTAGAGATGCAGGATATCTTACTGCAAATAAAGCACATATATTATGTTCTTGTAACAACTTTGCCATATTTACCATGTATTAAAAGCAAATTTACATAATCTTAGTGTTTGTATCAACAGGTCAAAATAAAATTTAGACCACACCTGCATCTCTCAAAATTTACAGAAAACATTCAATATCTGGATAACGGTAAGGTTTAGGTACAGGAAAGTATACATGAAGTTGCCTTATTTTTTACCCCTGAATGCATTAAAATAGAAAAAACCGGGTGGTTCTATTTAAAAAGGAAATTTGATATTTATGAAGTTAAACTTTGAACACTTTTTATACTCACCCTGTATAAAATGAGAAACCGAACAGAAACCATTTTCATATCTTTGAGGGTATCCTCGTAAAAAAATAATTTACAAGGGTCTGCAACGGTCAAATTTTTTACAAAAAAATCAATAACTCAAAAAGTATACATTTTTCGAAAAAAGTTTTGAGACAAAACTATACTTAAATTTTACGTAGATTTCAAAAATGTATTAATATACAGGGTGTTCTATTCAAAATAACAAAGTTACAGTCGACTTTCAGTAGAACCGGAAGTCTGCTATCTTTGAAAATATTTTAGTAAAAAAGATCGCATCCGAAAACCGAAATTTTCATGATTTTACTATAAGTATTTTGCCTTATACAGATAGTTTTAATTCGTCGTGGGACACCCTGTATATTTATTATATTCTTTAGTTCACGTTTTTGAAGTGTATCCCATTTGAAATTTACATTTACTTCCGAATGAAGGGATCTTAAAACCCAGTGCCGGTAAATCTCTCGTGAGGAAATGAATTCTTCAGTTTAAATATGTCATCTCCAGCTCTATCGTTACCTAATATATTTCCAAGGTGGGTTTCGTTTTTCTTTAATTGCAAATATAAAATAAAAATTGCATTTCAGCAAGAATTAATCGTCTCTACAGGGTGTTCATTCATTAAGTATGTATGTATGTATGTATTTTGGGGAGACATTCACTGAGACCTATTGTGCCCCCTTTGTTCTACTTAGTTTCTGAGGAGAGTCTCAAAAACTAGTAGCTCCTTTAGTCCTATTTCCCGGAGGAATTTTAGGATGTCTGCAGGCTTCAACTTCCTCTTCTATCCAGTAATCTCTCAGGTGCTGTGCTCTAGGATTCTGAAGTGCTGTGCAGTTGGAAAGTATGTAGATGGAGGTTTCTTCTTCCATACCACAAAATCTGCATTCTTCTTCCTTCACTATTTTGAGCTTTTTCAGGTGCCAATTCAGGCGACAATGTCACGGTTGGATATCTGTTGAAACTTTTAGCGCAGTTTTACTTTGACTTATGCATTCATTTGATCTCAACAGGTTGTAGTCACCCAGAAGAGTCTTTGATTGTATAAGCCATACTAAATCTTTCCAATGGTCAGATCTTCTCTTTTTCTCGACTTTACCTATTTCTTCCAATATTACATTGGGGCTAATTCCGCAAAAGGGTTCAGGTTCAGGTATTTCAATCCCCCTCATTCATTAAGAAAGTACCAATTGTCGTCTTTAGACAAACTGTTTTTTGACACTACATTATACAGGGTGTCCCACGTCGATTAAGACAAGTAATATATAAGAATTGGGCAGCAGTAGATAATTATAATTTTGGGGGTGTAAATTAGAGCAAATGTTGCATCTTTTCTTGTTATTGTGTTACCCAATGAGTCATTTGTTTTTGGTCACGTGACGTCGCATTCAAAATTATTGATGGGACAACCTGTATATTTGTGCCTTTCAGTGCTCCTCCCGATAAAACAATTCCAACAAACTAGCACACTTGGGGTATAAAGTAGGTACAGGTACTTAAAGGATTGTAAGTTAAAAAGTTCATAATTGAATCCCCTGTAATTTTCGGCAATCTTACATTCGTACGTAATGATTAAGACAAACCAATATTGTATTATTGGCACTTTTAAGCACTGCTTAAGTATCACGGGGGCCATGAAAACGACTCCGACTGCGGCCCTGGAGGTAATAGTAAATCTACCACCACTACATATCCTCATACAAGGAAATGCAAGATCTGTTAGTCACCGATTATTACAGGGACCTTCTCCGATAAGCCAAGAACACGGTAAGGTCAACAAAGAGCTATATGAAGAAATAAAGGCATATCCAATACTGGGAATGCCAACGGATCAGATTGCCCCACAATATAGTTTTAAAAACGACTATACAGTTTACATTCCAGAGAGAAAGGACTGGGAAGCAGGGCCTCCTATAACAGCGAATCTCAACTGGTACACTGATGGCTCGAAAACAGAATCCGGAGTAGGAGCCGGAATGTATGGGGTACAAGAGAAGATCACGATCTCTCTAAGCCTAGGGACACATGCTACTTACTGTCTTTCAGGCAGAGGTACTGGCGGTGCAATGCTGTGCAGAAGAGTTGATGAGACAGGAGGTGGATAACCAATGAATCGTCATCTACTCCGACCGCCAAGCAGCATTTAAGGCGATACGCTCATATAAGATAACATCAAATCTGGTGTGGGAGTGTCGGAAGGCCCTAAACAGACTAGGCAGTCATAATGGAGTGACCCTAGCCTGGGTACCTGGCCTCCAAGGAATAAAAGGCTGATAAATTAGCCAAGCAGGGAGCAAAATGCCTAAGTAAAGAGAGCATCCACAAATGGATAACCAGGCGTTGCGCTGGTGGTGTGGTTGCGCGGAGGCGGTATCCAGGCTATTAGGTCTAATAAAAAGAATAAAGCTAGATATTGAGCTCTAAATATAGGGAGGATCACAATAGATCTGCAAAGGTCGCAGTGGGATAGGACAAAGAGCCAGTCTAATTCTAATCTAATCTAATCTAAGATTGCCGAAAATTACAGGGTATTCAATCATGAACTTTTTAACTTACAATCCTTTAAGTACCTGTAGCTCTTGAATTAATCCCTTTAGATCCCAAGTGTGGCTAGTTTGTTGGAATTGTTTTATCTGGAGGAGCACAAAAAGGCACAAATATACAGGTTGTCCCATTAATAATTTTGAATGCGACGTCACGTGACCAAAAACAAATACCTCATTGGGTAACACATTAACAAGAAAAGATGCAACATTTGCTCTTATTTACACCCCCAAAACAATAATTATCTATTACTGCCCAATTCTGATATATTACTTGTCTTAATCGTCGTGGGACATCCTGCGTAGATTAAATGTTTTGTAAAATTTGAATACTAGAAATGTATGCTAACTATGTCGTTTAGTGGTGAAAAAATTTCCTATCTTCCGCAAATGTTTTCGGGTCTGTTGAATATTATTTGAAGGATAAAGTGAGCTTGTCGTTTCTAATTTTTGGGATAATTAATTAGTCTGTATATCGAGTATAGGCATCGTTAATTTATTATCAATAATGAATCACTTTTAGGCCTATAAAGTTTGGGAGTTTTGGCGTTCATGGTGGGTATATTAATTTTCTCGACGTATTATAACTTTACTCAAATTGACGGAAATATATATGGCAACCACAACCTTTTAAATAGTGGATTTTTTGGATACATAAAACAAGGAAAAACTTCCAATTTTAGTGATCATTCACATAAGATAATTGTCACATTTTAAATGACTAAAGAGAGTTCACAAATACCATTTATTGATATCTATTTAGCCTGGACCAGTTTCATGCATAAACAAAATATTTCGTTACCATAGCAACGAACAATAACTCATTAGAAGTGTCAATGTGAAGTTGGACGTCAAGAAAGTACCTGAATCAGAGTTACGCAATATATTAAAAGAAAAAAGATGTCCACCGAAATTGTGAAAATCGAAAGATTGGAGTATCGAGCCATCATCAAGTACCTGTATTTAAAAGGGTTAAGAGGTAAGCAGATTTACGATTCGAAGATATGCTTAATACCCTTGGTGATCAATGTCCTTCGTCCTCTCCAAGACCTAAGAAGTTTCGTGTCCAAAAATCTACGGGAAAATTTCTTGCTTTAGTATTTTTGGGATTGCCATGGAATCATGATTGATTTTTTGGATAAGGGTAAAACAATAACCGGATATTACTATTCGACATTGCTGACCATTCTACGGGAAAAATTAAAGAGAAAAGACGCGGAAAGCTATTCAAAGGTGTTTTGTTTTTGCAGGATAACGCCCCTGCACACAAATCTCATGTTGCCATGCAAAAATTCGTGATTTAGGGTTTGAATTACTAAAACGCCCCCCTTATTCACCAGATTTGGCTCCGTCCGACTATCATCTCTTTCCTCAACTGAACAAAAGTTTAAAAAGTCGTAAAGAGCAAGAAGAAACTCTTTTTAAAGGTCTAGAGACGTTGCAGGTTCGCTGTAATAAATATATCCAATTAAGAGGTGGATATGTTGAAAAATAAAATATTTTGACATTGAAATTTTGTTTGGTTCTAATATAGCAGGCTCAGAATTTTTCAATGTAGATTTTCTGATACACCCCGTATATTTCGATACCTGAATTTTAAATTCAAAACCTTTTATTTCAGTAAGAAACACAAGTATTATTATAACTGTCAACTTTTTGAATGAATAAATATTGAACTCACCCTATATATTGCATAGAGAATTTCTAAGTCAAATCAATCTACGTAATCCACACAAACTCTAAGAAATAAAATGTATTCCCAGCGATTCTTTTTCCGTAGGTTAAAATGAGTTCAAAGAAATTTCCAATTTAAATTGACTTTGGAAATATATACGTACCTACCACAAAATAAAAGGGGGATTCATTGATTTTCTGTATCAACTTTTGTCATCTAGAAGAAAAAGCAAATAAACTGATTTTATATAAAATGTTGAAACCTTTATTATTGTTGGGTCGAACGTAAATCACCCGGTAGATAAAAGTTTACAGATAACTTTCTCATTTTGTATAATAATTTATGCATGGAAATTTTTCTCCCTACACCACTTTTTAAAACTTCCAATTTATTCGTCCTGAACGATATGCTAATTATCATTTTCGTCACCTGCGAACCGAATTTCTATAATTCCTCTCGAAAACTTATTACTGGAAATACTACAGAGTGTCTTAAACCAAATTTCAAATAAAATAATCAATCATCCTGTAAATTGTTAAACAATCATAGGAGTGTTCGGGCCAGCAACCGAACACTATGAAAGCTTGGGAAAAACCCCAAGTATCTTTCAATCGGAAATCCACGCCATAAGAAAGGGCGCCCAGTTCAATATTGATAAAGGATACAGAAGACAAAATATTATCATAATGTCGGATAGTCAAGCAGCCATTAAAACACTGAGCTCTTGTGAAATCAGTTTCAAAATGGTGTGGGAATGCCTATATAGACAAACTCAATGAGCTAGGCGAGAACAATATAGTCACCTTACTATGGATTCCAGGACACACTGAATGGAATAGAAGGAAATGAAATAGTTTATGAACTGTTTTCATAAATTTGTTAGAATGTTATTTAATAAAAAAATGGTATTCCGCGAATCCAGTAATTTCGGAAAATTTCCTTTTCACTGTAGTGTTCTGGATAGTTTATCTACCGAAAATGCATATTAGTACAATTTTAGCTAAAACAGTTTTCATTTGCAACGAGCTTAAATGCACTGTTATACAACTTTTTTTTAAGTCCGACCCTGTACATTATTTTTGCTTCCAAATTTTCAGTCATGTTGAGGACATGTTAGCTTATTAGCCCTACAAAAAGAAAATGAATCGCCCGAAAAACAAAAAAAAATTTCAATTAATTATTTCGGCCCACAGTGTACATACATAAGCAATCATTTTATTTAAAAATCTTTAAAAAAAAAAGAGCATATCATTCTCATCCTGTAAGTTCCAGGGCAAACTGTGGCTAATTAAAAATATCCCGGAGATCTACTTAGACTGCATAAGTCAGAGAAAGACTGCAGTTTTGTCATAAGACCTCAAACTAGTGGAAAATAATATACAGCATATCCAGAAATCAGAAAGTCAGACTCCAGGTTTTCATAAAACTGGCCATAAAATGAGACGGGTTTTGAAAAACTTGAATTTTATTTCATTTTATGGGATTTCAGAACAAGCAAAACTTTTTATCAAGAATAGCATTTTTCACTAAATTAATATTTAAAAATGTTTCACCTATAGGATACTCCATCTGTGGACACGCTGTAGATTCATCAAATAGAACAAGGTATAACATAGAAATACTGTTGCCTGTAGACATCCTAAGAGTAGAAGAGAGAAAAAAAACTTATATACCACTCCACACCCTGTATATACCAATATATTTTACAAAGGAATTGGAAAGTATTTGTATTTCGATTGAATGCAATGCCAACACTTTATTTCGATACATTTATTTGAAAACTCTCAACATACAAAGATAGTAATATTGTGTCACAAGAGCAGAAAATGAGCTTTACCCCCAAGACAATAGATGTAGTTAAGGACTGCTAAAGCGTTTTCTGCATATGATACACACAACTGTTTTTCACCGAAAATACATTTATAGAAGTACATAAATTTACAATACTATTTAAAATATATAACAAACATTGGAACCTTGAAACCTGAACAGACAAAGGGGGTCCATATATATTCATTGATTGAAATAGTTTAAACGTTCTTTTTAATTGCATCCTCAATTTCATCGAAGACACCTTTGAATTTCTGCCATTGTTCCATTGTAAGCATAATTCCTTTTTTACCTGGTTTCAAATCCCCATCAGCATTGTAGTATTCACGGATGTTGATGTACCAAGAATTTTTGAATTCTGTTAATTTTACAAAGCGGTTTTTACCCAAACTCCAGGAGTTTTCTTCTTCGCTTTTTGGTTTTGATGGCTTTGATTCAGTCTTTGACTTCTTTGCTGGAACCACCTAAAAATAAAAAGTACTTGAGTGTCTACAACTTAATATAGATAATGTAACTGTTGAAGATGTCTTCCCCAATTTTTTCTTTTAATTTTTAATAATGCACTCTCCCCCATTTTGAATTAATAAGTGTGGAGTAAATTATGGGTCTATTTGGACTAAAATTGTAAACTTTAGTAGATGATAGATTCGTTATATTCTAAAACTATAATTATTGTGTCATCAATAAAGTAACGTAGGTATTCATAGCCTTACAAAATTAATAACGAAAATTTTAGCACTATTTACAATTCGTTCACTAATATAACAGTAAAGTGATGTAGGTATTTAATAAAAATATCAAGATATCTACTTACATCGTCAGGGCCAGAATCTGAATCGGAAGTATCTTGCTTCTTTGATTTTTTAGGCATTGTGAGTAATTTAAATCTAATTAATTATTTAAGAAATCTAGTTAACTAGTTTTACCGGCTTGCAGAAAAATGAAAGTGAAGACCACAGATTAC
>CAJUYG010000490.1:192079-210367 GCA_910591675.1 Galerucella calmariensis
GTGGCGTTCAGTTTGCCGGCAGTCACTATGGGAACGGCCGTAAAAATGTTTGTCGGCCGTCACTCTGGGTAACGGCCGCAAAATATCATTCTCTGGGTAACGGCTGTTGCGGCTGCAAAATGCTTGTTTTGCGTCCGGTTGCACGAAAAAAACTTTACGTAACTGTTTATGTTTCAACATAGAGATACCACATAAGTTTAAAAGAATAATTTATTAATTAGGTAGGTACTGTCAAAACTGACAATTATTCCACTATTTAAACTGTACAATTAACCCATTATTTTAATTCAATAGTATTTTGAGATTTATAAACATTGAAAACATTATTCAGGACACAGTTATTTAAAGTAAGTCAATTTTCTGGGTGATTACATCATAGTAACAATACTTCTAACACCATTTGATTCCACTTTAATATTATCATTGTAATTGAAGATTTTATTGAATATTATGAAAGCGCGGAATTAGATAAAACGTACGTAAACACGTTATGAAGAGAGCGACATTGTTCAACTCGCGTAATTTGCAGAACTCGCTAGCGCTCGTTTTGGCAAATATTACGCTTGTTGAACAATATCACTCTTTTCATAACTAATTACGTAAATATCTATTAAATCACCAACTGTCAAATTGTTTCTACGAACGCTTTTTTTTTCAATGCGCATGCCTCTGACGGTTGCTGATAGTTTTTGACTGTTCTACGAACAAACCTAATATCTTATATGAATTTCTAACTTTGACTGAATCATAGCAATTTTCCTTGTCAATGTCTTTCGTACATTCCAGCCCAAAATGTTCAAAAGAAATATGAAATTGTACCAGCTTTTTTTTGTAATTTATTTAAATGTGAAATGTTGTAGCTATTTATCATTATTGTTATGTGTAATTTTTTAAGAAAATAATATTAAGCCGTAAAAATTCAACGATACAACTATGCGAACTTTTGTGATAAACAAAGAATCTGAATGTTTAGTTCTATATCAACATTCCCATACCATTTGTTTAACTATGAATCAACAATATTATTTATGAATGATACTTTTTTTTATTGTTGTATATTGATGTAAGAAGTGAATGTGATCTTATATAATATTTACCTTCGATCATTGAATAGACTAGATGAGTAATACGCATGCTCCGAAAAGTAGCGGCCATTTGTCACGGTGACACGAAAAGTTACCGAAACCCATCTCTACATCGAATTATAAGGTCTGTTCCCACAAGCATCACAGACAGTCTTTGACGATCCGGATTCGGCGCAAAGACTGTCTGTGATGCTTGTGAGAACATTTTTGAAAAACCGTATACGCCATACCCACCGCTAAAATGGTTTTTATCATACTAGCTTTTCTTTTCGAAATTACTTCATCTTTCGATTTTGATGTCTCGACTGCGCTCGAGAATGTCGCCATTTAGCGACCTCGTCTCCCTAACAATAACGCCTCGGCAGATAACAATATTATTCTGAGGTGGGTTAAAAGGCACGACATGAGTAAAGGTAATCGCATTGCCGATTCTTTAGCCAGGGAAGCGGCTGGACTAAAAATTTTAGGACCCAGTTACACCTACGGCCTAACGACTTCGACAATTGCGGAACTAGCCAAAGGTTGCACCCATGATCAATCCCTTAAGAGATGGGATGAAACCAAAGGATGCAGTCTTGCCAGGATCACCCTGGGAAGCTGGTGCCGAAGAAATATTTGGCGATGACAAGGTAAAACTTATGTTTAACAGTAGAATTTCTGACTGGCCACTGTCAACTAAGGAAACACCTCCATACTATGGGGCTAGTGGACACACTTCTATGCAGGATGTGTGAACAGGAAGATGAAACTTTTAGACATGTCTTATGCGAGTGTCCGAAGTTATCGTCAATAAGAGAGAGTGTGTTCGGTGAGACTTTGCCTACACCTGCCGATATAAAGGAGATGTCTCCTAGTGACCTGTCCACCTTCCTGGGAAGGACTATAACTTAGGAGGACAACTCCTTGGGAGGATGTACAATGGATCACATTCACATGTGGCCTAAGTGCTGTGTGCCTACACTCACCCTCCCCACTTTACAGATACAGACTCGATATACTTTCCGGAGAGGGGAATATATGACATGGTCTCTCTGTTGTTGTTTAGCTTTCTCTTTTTCACTCACAGAATTATTTGTTATCATTAAATTGTACAATTTAACATATGTGTGTGGATTTAATTGTCGGTTTCAAATAACTTGTGATTACTTTTTTAGTTGGTTCTTGTTCGAAGATATTTACCATAATTACGTAATTAATTGTAATTTTATTTACGATTTTTTTACGCCCCCCTATTATTGACCAAAAAAAAAACCATAAATTTAGGAAGTTTTAGTTACGTGTAGATTTCTCACCATATTATTATATATAAGTATTTAATTTTTTATATTATTAGATGTTTGAATATACATTTTTAATAGAATAAAACTGAGTTTCACTTATCCACCTTGTAATACTTTATTTACAAAAAAAATACTCAGGCTGTCCCACGACGAGTTAAAACTATCTGTATATGGCAAAATAGTTATAGTAAAATCATGAAAATTTCTACGTTTGAGTTTAACTACAATATTTTCAAAGATGGTAGACTGCAACTTTGTTATTTCAAATGGAACACCCTGTATATTAATACATTTTTGAAATCTACGTAAAATTTTAGTATACTTTTGTCTGAGAACTTTTTTCGAAAAATGTGTTCCATTTAAAATAACAAAGTTTCAGTCGACTTCCGGTAGAACTGCCATCTTTAAAAATATTTTAGCTAAAAAGATCGCATCCGAAAACCGAAACGTAGGAATTTTCATGATTTTACTATAACTATTTTGCCATATACAGATAGTTTTAACTCGTCGTGGGACACCCTGTATATAGAATACAATTTTATTCGTTGGTAAACTCTTCAGGTTTACCGAAAGCTTGATATTCCACACACCTAGAAGGATCTGTCGGATAAAATTCCTGGCATTTGGTCATTAATCTTTTTAAACCTTGAATGTACTTCCTCTGCGTTTCGTCGTTCATAACGTGAGCGACGTTTTTGGAAAAAATTTTCTCCCGTCCGGTACGCGCGTGTATACCCACCATAGTAACTCCTATTGGCCAGGGAGCGTTACCGATCGCCATTTGCAAAAACGCCACACTCGCCTAAAACATTTTTTTTAAATTTTCATAGTAGTCAGTTGAGATTTTTATTAGTTTAGTACCTTTAAATAGTTTCGTTCAAGAAGATGAACGACAATTTCTGTTAAACTATCGGATATGTCTTCTGGGAGTGTGAAATTTTTTAATTTCCTCAATAAGGGTTTTAAATATTCTTGCGTTTGTGCGTAAGTAGCTCCTTTGAGTTTACCTTTTGTACCCCCTTTTTCTTCTTTCGATCGGTTTTGCAGTTGTTCAGTCCATTTTTTTAGCATTAACTGAAATTTAAAAAAAATATATCAAGTTTTAGCACTGTTTCTCTATAAATCTCGATCATTTTCCGTCCAAAGGAATCGATTACCCTGTACCGGGTGGCCAACTAAGAACGGTCGTCGGCCACATCTCATGAGTGGATTATAGAACAGGTTCGGGAAAAAAAATTTTATAACAAAAGTGACCTGGAGAAGCGCCTGGAAATTATTTTCAGCATTATAGGTCCACCGCTAGAGGGCGTATTTGACAGTTAAAATTTTAAAATGCAAAATTTTTCAAAATTCACTCAATTAAGGAGCATATTAAATATTATAATAAGATTCCTCGACAAATTCTGCATATTTTTAATATAACAAGTTTAAGTCTATCTATTCAAATAAGGGGTGGGGGAGAGTGGGAACCTTGTTACGAAAAAACGCCTATAATTCGGGTTCTGCTTGACCGATTTTAATAAACTTGATGTTGTTTGAAAGAGCTTTTGTTTAACTATCGAAAAATTGTAAATATGAAGCAATCTGATCAATAACATAAATGATAGAGGGAGCTGTTTTTTTTAATATTGTGTTTTCTCTTAACAATTTTAAATGGAAGTATACAAATTGAAGTAGGTCTTCAAAAAGTAGACTGAATTAGTAAACACTGCAAACAGCAAGGCGATATCTCTTTTCTATTCAGAGATATTGTGAGAAACAGGTAAATTGCTGGAATTGTTCTTCCAACGTCTAGAAGGCTGGTTCGCGTTAACAGAAATTATTAAATTTAGCCTGAATGGAAAGATCTTACATTGGTCTGCAGTAATTTAAACTGTTATCACACTAATGTTATGGTTGCCACTAGATTACCTAAATGTTATGCTGTCGCTACTAACAATGAGAACGAATTTTAAAATAATGTGATAAATCGAACAATTGAAACCTTTAATAACTAACAAGGTACGTAATTAGTGACGACCTAGATGTTTGAAATGTCGTCCATCATTTTCAATGCATGAAATCAATCGCTGACGGGTAGAGAAAACAGCAGCTTCAATTTCTGCCCTTGAAATATTTCGTATTGTCTGTCGTATCTTATCAACCATGTCAGCTCTTGTTGCGGGCCTATCGGCATAAACGAGATCTTTAATTCGCCCCCCACAAATAAAAATCTGAACAAGTTAGGTCTGGAGACCTCGGTGGCCAAATAAATGATCTTACAAATATCGGTTTTTATTGATATTTGATGCTTTTGATTTACTAACTGATCGCTTGAAAACAAATATAACATTCTTATATAACTGAAAAAATGTAGCACAACTTACTTCACCAGCCTTCTGGACGTTGGAAGATCAATTCCCGCAATTTACCTGTTTCTTACGATATCTCAGGATAGGAAAGAGATATCGCCTTGCGCTTTGCAGTGTTTTATTACTAATTTGGTCTACTTTTTAAAGATCTACTTCAATTTGTATGCTTCCATTTAAAATTATTACGAGAAAACACAATATATAAAAAAAATAAAACAGCGCCCTCTAGCATTTATATTATTAATCAGATTGCTTCATATTTACAAATATTCGATTGTTCAACAAACGCTCTTTCAAACGACATCAAGTTTATTAAAATCGGTCAAGCAGAACCCGAATTACAGGCGTTTGTTCGTAACAAGGTTTCTACTCTCCCCCACCCCTTATTTGGAGATATAGACCTAAACTTGTAATATTAAAAATATGCAGAATTTGTCGAGGAATTTGCTTATAATATTTAATATGCTTCTTAATTGAGTAAATTTTGAAAAATTTCGCATTTTAAAATTTTAACTGTCAAATACGCCCTCTAGCGGTGGACCTACAATTCTGAAAATAATTTCCAGGTGTTTCTCGAGGCCACTTTTCTTATAAAATTTCTTTTCCCGAACCTGTGCTATAATCCACTCCTGAGATATGGCCGACGGCCGTTCTTAGTTGGCCACCCGGTACACTATCATATTTTGGATCTACTAAATTTTATACCCACCCCTCGTAATATCTGCAATTATATTATTTTATGACGAAAGATAATTGATAAATGGCTTAACGTTTATAACGTTTATAACACCAACCCAATAAATATTTTACAGATTTCATTACGACAAGTGTTTTTTTGGAAAAAAACAGCCATGTTGGGTACAATTCTCGTTATAATTTTTTCCATAGGTTCCTTCGGGATTTTCGTTCAAATTTTAGCGGCGATAGCATCAAATAGAAAGATTTATAAACTGATCGATGAAGGTAATATTATTTTTGATTTAAATATTAACTCTAGTTTTTTATTTGCTTCATTTTGCAGGTTACTATTTTCTAGAAGTACGTCCTCGTTGGGGTAGAAAAGTACTTAAACCAATCCATCCCAACGACGTAGATTTAAGTATGTATTTTGAATTACATGTAAAATAAAAGTTTGGTTACTATAATTATTCTTATTAATTATAATTTGAGGGAATATAAAAATATTAATCATTTGTTTACTTTTTAGGCACTGGCGTTCCGAGATTACAAAGTAACGTAATAAATAATTATTAACATGGTTATTATCTACGGTAATATATGGATTACTCTATCTAAGCTAATCAAATAATTAAAAATACATACTTTATTTGTTTTACAGCTTACAATATTAATTAAAACCTTCAATATATAAAATTTAATTCTTCAAAAATTTTTACTTGACATTTCCCTCTCCCAGTCGGTAACTTCGATAACACAGTCGGTAACGAAGATTCAGTTGAGTTTGACACTTTGACAGGTGCAGTCTAGTCGGCATAACAATTTTAGATATCTTCTGTAAGTTCCTTGTGGCATTATTTATTATTTTTTCTCTTATTTTTTGGGAATCAAACCACAATAATATTTTTTATTTCGACGTTTCGATAGCGTTCCAGCTACCTTTCTCAAGATTAACTAATAATAAAATAATTTTTGGTCCCTATCTGACACAACGATTTTGTTTGTTGATACTCTGTAAAAACATTGAATAAGTATTATGAGTTTTCCCTTGGTATTCGCAATGATGACTCAAGCTTTATTGTCAAATTATATTGATGTATAATTAACAATAAAAGTGAGATAACAACGTCGAAAACAATGAATATACAAAATCCTTTTACAAGAAGTCATAACGTTGTATATTTATAGTGGATTAAAAGACTGTCAATATCATTAAAATAGATAGCTGGTTATTTATACATATCAGTGGAAAATGTACAAAAATTGTTCCCAAAAGTGAAGTGTATTCAAGAAAACTAACATCGAAAAAAAAAAATGGTGCATCTCTGGCCTACGACGTACAACAGAGGATCTGATACTATCCTTATTATATCATTTATTTTGATTGGTGTTACAATCGTAGCCGAGATGTTTTACATTCTTTATATGAAAAATTCATATATCTCCATTAAAAAGACCATCATAAAAAAAGGTAAGTTGCATCTTCAAAATGTTAACCAAAAGCTAGAAAGTTTGTGATTTAATCTTAATTTAAACTTAAAGGTAGACTGTTACAAGTGGTGCCAGTAGTTACTATTTCGACTGTAACATCAACTACCCCAAACAATGCAACTTATGTATTGCCAGCTGAACATCAACCTACAGCTCCACCAGTTTCATATCAAACAGGTAACTGTAACCTCCTAGTATATACCTTTACCCTAATTCGCAAATGTCGGGAGTCCAGTTTGAATTTGATTTTACAGGGGAGGATAAAAACGTCTTATTGGGTTGAATTATTAGTGGTTGATGATTCTATTTTGGTAAACTACGTAATTTAGGGTTAGAATCAGTTATTGTAAAACTGTTTTTAAAAAACTAAATTTTTTTTAGGATAGTATTAAACGAGATGGTGCCAAAAACCCAATTTTGACAACAATGGACTTACGACATTTGCAAATTAGGGTAACGATATACTAGCCAAATTCTCAATCGCTCTAAAACAATTCGAGCAGTTTGGAACAGAATGATGCTTTGACAATTGATACAGAACCATTACATGAGTGACATTTGATACCAAGTGTCATGGTTCTATGTCAATTGTCAAAGCGCTACAAGCTTTTTTGAACTACGGAGTCAGGACCAGCCTAGCATATTCTTTTTGAAAGCAGCTAGATTGAGATAATGTCACAAATCTAACTCTGAGTACTCTTTTTTTTCAATTACAGATCCAAATACTTCCAGAATATATGAAAACAAAGAAGTACCACCAAAGTACGTTGCGTAAAAACATTGGGGTTATTAATGGATTCCAGTGCAATTAATTTTTGTGAAATTGTTGTTCTATGCTTATTTGAAAACTATCTTACAATATATTGTCAAAATTAGAAACTATATTATGAGAATTGTATAAAAACCTTCAGAAATAGATGTTTTATTTGTTCTACCTTAATCCAATATAAATTAAGCTGTAAATTTCGATTTACCACTACACAATATACCAATTTTGTAACTTTACCTGTATAAAATGCACAATCACAGTCATATCGTGCTCCCTATTACCTCTACCCATACTTTTAGCCATCTCTCTGATTTCTTCGTAATCAACAGTTAGTTCTTTTTGAATTTTATCTTCTTTTTCAGCACTTTTAACACCGTCCGGTTCCTTTAGTAGTTCGTTAAGATACGCTTGGTCCACTTGCTCCATTGCTTCTTGAAAATCGTTACGAAAACCCTAAAATCAATCGTAAAGCAAATACACGAGTTAAAGCAGTAAGTACTGTACTTACTTTGTTTACTTCAGGTTCGAGTAATTCGCATTTTCTTAGTCTTTTAAATGCGTCGATTTCTGATTCTCCGAAAAGTAAAATCGGTTCACTTCTGTCTCTTAGTCTAATTATTACTTCAGCTCTGGGTAAAATGCTATGTTGAACGTCTGATTCTATTTTATTACCTTCTGTAACTGTTGAAGAACTTTCGTCGGCCTCGTTCTGGACATGGTACTTGTCACGGTATTCTTCTTGTTCTTTAGCAATGAGTTCTCCTCTTTTGAAATACTTTTTATCATTGCCCTAAAATGAAAATTGTTAGTGTAACCTACAAAAACAGAATTCTATGAAACATTACCAAAAGTTCTTTCTCCTCCAACAATTTTCGTTTGCGTGCTATTTCTGCTTTCAATATGTCCATTTCTTTTATTATTTTTCATTTATTCGAAAACGATTACATTCTTTCCAAATATTTAGCATTTATGTCATGTGTCATATTTATGTCATACGTCAAAAACAACTATGGCTAAGTTTACGGAAGTCGGGTTTATAAACTGCAGTTTCCAAGTAGGAAAAGTTCAAGGACACGTTGGTATTTTCTTAATAGATAACATGACATCTTAGCTTAGTAAAAAAGCTCCCAGCATTATATTTTTTCAATAAAGTCCTTATCGTTTTTTGTAATTAGACAGTTTAGCACGGTGACGTAAAATTAGCCAGTACAATCAGTATTCAGACAAGATGATTGTTGTATTCCTTTTCTTGGTAGGGATAACCTTGTCCATCACTCCCCACTAGGATTATTATTGATCATCTGTGTATTTAGAGGAAGTGGATCCTTTGTTTATAAATCTCTGGGAAAACGTTAAACCGTGAATTTGCTGCTTAGAAATCAGTTGTTCACAGTCATTTGAGTAAATAATTTGTGATATTTTAATAATTTGGTAAGTTCTGGCTGATTTTTACAATAAAATATTTTTATTAGAAAAGAAAATTGATTTAGCAGCAACTATTTGTTAATTTAAATAGATTTTACCTTCTTTTTTTGAATAATAGTTTAATTTTTGAGATTTATTTGTCTACAATAACTGGTAATATGTAAGTTTGAAATATACATTTTTTTCAGAGTATACAATGAAGTTTTTATTACTTTTTATTGCCCTTTTTGTGGGCTGTCAGGCTGTTTCCTTTGTTGATTTGGTCCAAGAAGAATGGTCAGCTTTCAAGGTCAGTTTTAATTTTAGTTACTGTTACACTAACAACAATTAGATATATTTTTTTATGGCGGTAATATTAGTGTGTTTTGTGGAAATACCAGAATTAAATATATGTTTTTTTATATGTAATAATTTCCTGGGCGTAAAGTATTAATTTTTACAGTAAATATGAATTCCTTACCAACAGAAAATCTTGGAGAATATTAATTGTTATTCAATAACTTGTTATTCATACCTTATTATTATTGGAGGTCAAATGATGTAAATTTTAGGCATATTGATCGCATGATAATTAATTGCTTTTATTATATGTGTAGAAATAAATGTTTCTTTCTTATTTTTGTTATATTTAACAAATAAAAAGAAGATAATATAATTTTAAGTCAACAAAATTATGAATTTCTAGTCCAAAGCTACAAATAAATATAATTATCAATAAATAACACGGGGTTATCAATAGAGTTCATGGTAAATATGAAGATTGACCCATATCATACTGATATCATTATTTGTTCTCAACAATTTCTTTGTCTTTTAACGCAGCTTATCAGCTATTAATCACGTGATGACGAAGCGTATTTAATATTCCAGAAATTCCGTCTGTTATGTTTTATGATACTTCTAGTCTAAAATTAAACCTCTTTACTTTGAAAACCTTTTTAATATTTGACATCAATCAAAAAGTGAAACACAGACTACTTTTACCTGACTGCTTACTGACAATACGTCTGCCGTTGCTAAAGTTACTCTCGCGTTATTGTAGTAAATAGTCAGATATATAATATCTCTTCTCCCTTTTGATTAATTAACAATGCTTAACACAAATAAAACTAATTAATCTAAAAACCTAGAGGGTCTTTTAATCACTCTGGAAGATCTTCTTACCGGTACTTCCAGTGTAGTTTCACTGACACTAGCTGTACTTATATTATTCCCCGGTTCAAGAACTTCAGTATTCACAGTCACATTATTTTTTTCCTCATTTGTAGGTAATAATGGAACTGTGACATTATTTGGTTGTAACATTATGTCAGAATTTGGACTGGGTACAACAGAATTTACATTAGGCAAAATACTTTTATTTCGATTTTCTGATGTTAAGGCCAAGTTGTTTTGAGTAACATTTACTCCCATCATTAAGTCATTCCCATTACCATATTTTTCCATTTTTCTTAGATGGTATATGTGTACGTGACGAACGTGATCGTCTACAGTTAAAATATACGTAACAGGACTGACTCTGACTTCAACAACTCCTTTAGCCCAGTTGTTCTTTTCACCCCGTACATTTTTTACATAAACTTCTTCCCCTATCTGAAATTCTTTAAATTTCGATATATTATTACCATTGTTTCTTTTTTCTAGCAGTTTAGTTTGCTGGTCCTCGACTTTTTTATTAAAATTTGGCTTTAACAACGAAAATCTAGTTTTAGGTTTTTGTCGCAACATGACATCTGCTGGAGACATTTGTGTGGTGCTATGTGGCATATTTCTGTAATAAAACAGAAAATTGTCTAATTTTTGTTGATTTGATAGAATGTTTGTTTTGTCATCATATATTTGTTTTAAAAAATTATTTTTAAATGTTTGAATGCACCGTTCTACAGTACCATTTGAAGCTGGATGTACAGGTGGAGATTTCGATACTTTAATACCGTTGTTAACACAAAAAGTAACAAATTCTTCCGAATTGAAGGGAGGTCCATTGTCAGAGTGTATTTCATCTGGTAGTCCAAAAACTGCGAAAGATTTCCTTAGACACGCTATAACATTAGATGCATTCGTAGAATTTAGAATCCACGCATCAATCCATTTACTATGTGAATCTATTAAAATAAGAAAGTTGACATTAGACTTTTTGGCAAGATCTATATGAATGCGTTGCCATTTTTTCCAGCACCAGGACCAAGATGTTGAAGGTGCATTTGGCACATTGTTTGCATTTAACTGGCAGCATTCACAAGACTTAACTACTTGCTCAATGTCTTTGTTTATATTTTCCCAGTAGACATATTGCCGTGCCAAAATTTTCATCTTAACAATTCCTGGGTGCTGATCATGTAGAAGCGTCAAGACTTTTGCTTGTAAATGTTTAGGTATAACAACTCTGTTACTATACATAATGCAATTTTGATCAACATCTAGGTACTCTTTGATACGGGAATAAGCTAGGAATTCCTTGTCCACAACTTTTGGCCATCCCTGAATAATAAAATCTTTAATTTTACGGAGAACTCTATCTCTACAAGTTTCCTTCGCTATATCTTTGTGTGATAATGGTAATTCTTGGACCATTGAGAAATATTTAACAGTTTCACCACTCTTGTGATCTCCTAGGGGCAAACGTGAAAGGGCATCAGCATTCCCCATTTTTTTACTCTCTCTATAGTGTATCTCATAGTCATACATGGATAGCTGCACTGCCCATCTTTGCACTCTAGCTGCAGCCAAAGGTGGTAAAGACTTAGAAGGAGACAAAATGGACTGCAATGGCTGATGATCATTATATAATATGAAGTGAGTTCCATAAATATAATTGTGAAACTTTTTAAGTGCAAATATTATACTTAAGGCTTCTTTCTCTAGTTGGCTATAGTTAAGTTCCGCTTTAGACAAGGTAGCGGACACAAACATTACCGGCCTTTCTGATCCATCAGGTAAAAGGTGTCCAAGAACTGCACCTATACCATAGTACGATGCATCAGATGACACAACAATGGGCAATTTTGGGTCAAATGGCATCAAAATATTTGCATTAGTCAGTAGTTGTTTGCTAGCTTCAAACGTCCTGTCAACCTCCTCAGTCCATCTCCAAGGAGTATCTTTTTTTAATAAACTATATAATGGTTTCATTTTTTCTGATAATCTTGGGATGAATTTTGAATAAAAATGTAGTAAACCTAAATAAGATTGTAACTGCTGTTTATTATCAGGTTTTGGTGCATGAACTATAGCTTCAACTTTTGTATTACATGGTTCGATGCCCCTTTCTGATAGTACATGTCCCAAAAAGATTACCTTGTTGACAAAAAACTTACTTTTTTCTACATTCACTCTGACATTAAATTCTTTGAAACGATCTAAAATTATTTTTAGTTTATTGTGCATTTCCGCTTCAGACCTTGCCGAGACTAGACAGTCATCTAAGTAGCAATGTACGCCCGGTATATCTTTCAAAATTTGGTCAATAACTGACTGGAAAATGTGAGGTGCGGATTTTACCCCAAAAGCTAATCTTTTGTACCTATATAGACCGATAGGTGTATTTACTGTCAAAAAACGTCTGCTGTCCTCTCCCACCTTTAATTGAAAATAAGCATTTTTTAAATCTATGACTGAAAACAACGTACCCCCTTCTATCGAAGCAAATATTTCTTCAATAGTGGGTATAGGGTAATAATTATCCTCCAATACCGGATTTATTGTCTTTTTGAAATCTCCACATATACGAATTTTACCCGTTGTTTTTGGTACTATAACGATAGGACTAGCCCACTCAGATGTCTCTACAGGTTCTAAAATATCATTTTTCACTAAATCCATAATTTCTTTCTCAACTTTGTCTTTAAGAGCAAAAGGTATTCTATAAGGTTTACTGAACTTGGGTGAAGCCCCTTCTTTTATTTTAATATTTGCAACAAAAGCCTTGATACTCTGATTTTTATTGAATACATCATTGTAATTATTTATTAAATTGTCTAATAGCACATTATTTTCTGCATTTATCTTATGTATCTCATGAACAGGATTGAAATATGTTTTCCATTCTGGAATTAATATATTTAACCAAGACCTACCTAGTAAACAAACGTTAGATGTAAAATTAACAATTTTCACATTTAATAATGCTCTAATATTCCCAAATTTAACATTCACATTGGCTTGCAAAATATCATCTTTCGCTGGCCCAAATAAGGTTTTCAGTTTAATATTCGCTTTAACTAGATTTACAGATGGAAATAATCTTTTAAACATTTCATAAGGTATTATTGTGCTATCTGAACCTGTATCGACTTCTAACCTAACTAACTTATTTTCTATAAATACCTCTAACACTAATGGTTCGCATTTTGAATTTCCTATCAATTGATGTACCTCTTCCACTTGATTGCACCAATTGACTTCAAATTCATCCTCCTCGACCTCTTCATTTTCCACAAAGTTAACTCTCCCTTTACATAATGGTGATTTTGAGGTGTGTCCTGTACTTTTGTAGGTAAAACAGATCCATGCTTTTGCCGGACACTTAGTAGGATCCTTGTGATTTCGAAGACATCTTCGACACGTGTCCTTATTTTTATCCAGCCTGGCTTGACTCGCATTTTCTCTAGAATGTGACAGCATATCTTTATTTTTAGTGTTATATTTTGACCTCCAATCTCTTTCATATCTTTTATATCAGACTCTTTGGGCTTGAATGCCTCAATTGAACCAATTAATGCCATGGTAAAACCAGAACAGACTTTACTTTCAACAGGTAATAGAAATTCGTTACAGTTGAACCACGTGGTAATTTTTCTATTACAGACTAGACCAAAATATTCTTACGGTACTCCTATTTGCTTGGATGATTATGGGCTCCAATCCATGATCCTCGTCGCCAGTATGTTATGTTTTATGATACTTCTAGTCTAAAATTAAACCACTTTACTTTGAAAACCTTTTTAATATTTGACATCAATCAAAAAGTGAAACACAGACTACTTTTACCTGACTGCTTACTGACAATACGTCTGCCGTTGCTAAAGTTACTCTCGCGTTATTGTAGTAAATAGTCAGATATATAATACCGTCAAAACAATGGACTATGATAAAAATAAAACTCGTCAACGGCAAAGATTACAGTTTATTCTGTAATCTTTGTCAACGGTTTTTATCTATTTTGCAACTTGATCACAATATTACCAGTTTGTGCCCACGTAATTTAATACTGCGGAATCAGTTTATGTTTCATATTTCATAATCTCGATGAGGATTATGTACAATAACACAGGTTTTCATTTATTTAAAAAGAATACATTTTTTCAAGAACCCTTGGCCCCTTACCATATGTCACACATCATACAGCATTTAGCATCATGTATTGCATATGCATCAGGCGCCGAGCAAGTCTAGGGGTATTATAATATTATGTGTGTAACTACAATATTACACGTAATTTAATACTGAGGAATCTGTTTATGTTTCATAATCTCGATGAGGATTATGTACAATGACAAAAGTTTTTATTTATTTAAAAATAATACATTTTTCCAACAGCCCTTGTCGTTTGTCACACATCATACAGCTTTTAGCATCTTGTGTTGCATATGCATCAGGCGTCGAACAAGTCTAGGGGTATTATAATGTTATAATATGTACATAACTTTTTTTTTTTCAGGTAACACATCAAAAGACTTATAGTAGTGCTACCGAAGAGAAATTTCGTTTGAAAATTTTCATGGAAAACTCACATAAAATCGCCAAACATAATAAACTCTACGCTTTGGGATTGGTTTCCTATAAACTGGGTAAATAAATTGCATTAGTAATATTGTTTTTTTTTATTATCAATATTTTATACTTCAGGTTTGAATAAATATGCTGATATGCTTCACCACGAATTCACCGCAGCTGTAAACGGTTACAACAAATCCACAAATCTATTGGGAGGCGAATATAATGATGATTCATTAACTTTCATCCCCCCAGCTAACGTAAAATTACCCGATTCAGTTGATTGGAGAGAAAAAGGAGCTGTTACCAATGTTAAGGATCAAGGACAATGCGGATCCTGCTGGAGTTTCAGTGCTGTAAGCATTAAATAGTTTCACAGGGGTAAAATTTCTTTAAAACTATTTTTTTTAGACCGGATCTCTTGAAGGACAACATTTTAGACGAACAGGTAAATTGGTATCGTTATCCGAACAAAACTTGGTGGATTGTTCTAAAAAATTCGGCAATAACGGATGTAACGGTGGACTTATGGACAACGCTTTCCGTTACGTAAAAGCCAACAAAGGTATCGATACTGAAGCTTCGTATCCTTATAAGGTTGGTATTTGTTTATTTCAACTATTTTTGTATATAAAAATTTATTTTATTCCAGGCCGAAGATGAAAAATGTTTGTTCAAACCGAAATTTGTTGGGGCCACTGATAAAGGTTTCACCGATATCGAATCTGGAAGTGAAGATGCTCTAAAAGCTGCTGTAGCAACAGTAGGGCCTGTTTCTGTAGCTATTGACGCCAGTAGAGACACTTTCCATTTATACAGAGATGGTAGGTTACGCTAATATTTTTTGAAAATCTTTTTAATAATTTTTAGAACTTTAGTTCTTTACGTTAGGTTGGAGCGACCGAGGGGTCGCGGCGCAAAAGATCTGACCGTTACGTTGCTGCGTTATGTGTTTACGAAACAGCGATTCATAGGCTAGAGAAAACTGTAATGCCGCCATATATCGATGTCTCGGGTTTAAATTTTACACAAAGGTTGATAATATAATAGTATAATAATCGATTAGGAGATATACCTTACAATTACGCACGTCCGTTTTAAACTAAAAAAAAAATGCTTGAAAGATTTTAAATTAATCGATAGATTGAAGGAAAAAACAGAGGACAGAATTTTGTAACGAAATAATTCATCTACTACTCTACAACTACAACTTAATGATAATCGATTGTTAATCGATCAACAATAATCGATTATAGATTGATTAATAATGATCGATCGTTGATCGATCAACAATAATCGATTGGAAATATTCGATTATTCATCGATTGTATACAATCCATTATTAATTGATTGTTGATGGAGGATTGTTAATAATCGATTCTTAATCGATTATTAATAATCGACCATTTAGTCTATTGTTGATAATCGATTATTTAATCGATCGTTGGTCGATCAAAAATTATCGATTTCTTAATCAATTGATGATAATAGATAATAATCGATTATATATGGATTGTTGAAGTTTTATCCAGAGTAAAATAAATTCTTATATTAATATAATATGTGTATTTATTTATTGATTCAAAAAATTTGATTATTGCTTAAAAGGAACTAAGTAAAGTTTTTCTTTTCTTTTTACAGGAGTCTATTCAGATCCCGATTGTAGTTCAGAGCAGTTAGATCATGGTGTACTAGTTGTCGGGTATGGAACTACTGATGACGGCTTAGATTACTGGATCGTGAAGAATTCATGGGGTCCAACATGGGGATTGGACGGTTATATTAAAATGGCTAGAAATAAGGATAATGCTTGTGGTATTGCTACTCAAGCTAGTTATCCTGTTGTATAATTTTTATGGATAAAAAATAATCATTTTGCTCTCTATTTTATCATTTTTTTTTAAATTGTGGTTCTATCCCAATTATTTTTATAAATTTTTGATATTAATGGTTTTTTATCTCCATATACTTCATTTTTTACATTCTTCTTCAATTAATTTAAGTTGAATTGAATATTGTATATATTTTTTCAAGTTTGTGATTTATTTTAAGACAGATTTACTTGTAGGATGGTTAATTTAAGATAGGCTGTGTCCACTTTGTAATTTTAAACAATAAACATTTATATCTTGAAAAATTTGTTTTAATATTTGTAACAACCCAACCAACATTTATATAAAAGTGTGGAAACCACTTATGGTATAAAATTCTTTGTCATTATTTTAGAAAATTATAAAAAATGCCGAGACACGTAAAGTTTTGAATTGAGTAGTGAGTTATGTAAATATAAATTTAAATGTACAGTTCACGCAAGTATGCCATAGTCGGTGTTGTTTTTTTTATTATTTACCGATTTAAAACAATCTGCATTATTTACCGATTTTGGTCAATTATTGGCGTTTTTAGGCAATTTTTAGGTATTTATGATAAAATTCATTGGCGTAGCAGGTTTTGTGGAATATACAAATACGTCTAATAATTAGTTAGTTTAGATTTTCGATAAATCAATATTTAGCTAATTTAAAAAAGTACCAATATTTCAAGTGTAATAAATTATTAATTTTAAAATTTCACCCTGTATCATTCATAATTGACCATACATTATTTAGTTTGTTGGAATCGGTTCATTAAGAGGATTTCAAAAATATGCAAATATACAGGGTGTTTTATAAAATGAATCACCCTGTACATTTATGTTTACATAACGCACAACTCAATTCAAAAGTTGACATGTCTCGGCATTTTTTATAATTCTCTAAAATAATGACAAAGAATTTTATTCCATAAGTGGTTTCCACACTGTATATTGTAAAAAACTTACCTGGAGACAATTAAGAAGCACTAAACAAAATAACAGCTTCCACAATGCACTAGGTGTGTATAAACATTTAAAAACACGATAAGTTAACTTAAATACGTATATTTTAACAATAAAGATGACTACACTGTATATACTTCGACTGCCTAGATAAATTTAAAATTGCGATCCTTATAAGCTACTTCTCCTCTTCTATATTTAGCCTCTTGTGCGTTTTTGCTAGTATACATTGCATAAAAGAATCCTGCCATTGGAAGGACCATGAAGAATAGTCCAGCAATTGCATTTTTACCAGATGGTTTGAAGTATTCAAATCCGCTTACTTTTAATGCTTGGTATCTTAACAAGGCAGGATCAAACTGAAAATAAAGCAAATAGTACTAATAATATGTAATACTAATATACTACATACTACTTGAACTGTGTTTGGATGACATAACAGCTGAATTATGAAACTTCAAATACACTTACCACTGTGCCACCTTCACCCTTTACATGAATAAATGGATTTGATTTCAATTTTAAGAATTGCTGCCGCAATTCACTTCTTCGGAGTGCTTTTTGTTCGACTAATTGTCGTTCAGTAGAGGATAAATCGAAACTCGAAGACATTTTGACTTAAATTAAACCACAGATTACATACACGGATAGATCAGCCACTCTATACAAAAATTGT